>JAGFPH010002976.1:85348-96099 GCA_018207615.1 Philaenus spumarius | reverse complement strand
GGTTCTGTCCACTCTCACTCTTAACAGTTTTTCCAATGTAATTGTATTAAGAATCCAATGTATTTCACGTTATAGACTTATTTTTAGTATACATATTAGTTGCATAACTCTTATTTGTTTTATATGTTGTTGTAACTAAAGTAATGATTATGTTTAAAGTAAAAGAACTAAAATTTGAAGAAAAAATTCCATTTTATTTATCTTTTTACCTTTAAGGTCTCCAATTTTTTTCAATGTGTGCGCGGTCACCCTTTTTCAGGCGTATGAAGCACTGTCAGGTTATCATAGACTGAAATAAACCCCCCCCCCCCCCCCCCAACTATATAAACAACATAGTATATCACCCAGATTCAAACCTGGCTCCTTGAACTTTAAAATCAGGTAGGCTAACCAGTTGCGTTGCCAGGACTAATGTCACCCGCTCCCCTCTTGCAGCAGCCCCACTCCCTCCTACTTTACACCCCCATGCTTCTAAATTTATTGGGAATTTTCGCATTATTTTCTCAATCTAATAAAAACGAAAGATAAATTTTTTGAATTTTTTTTGCCAGCTTCATTGAAAGATTTCTTTAATTTTACACAGCATTGACAGGCTCATATGTATTATTTTTAAAATAAAACTGCATATTTTGAAGGTTTTTTTTTTATTTACAAAAAACTTAAATTGTTATACACAAATAGTTTTGGAAGTAGTTTTATACTGTAATTATTGTGATAATATTAACAAGAAATTTTAATAATTATATTTATTAAAATATTGAAAGCAGGTGTATCCAATATTGCCTGTTTTCCCCAAATCAGTTAACTTGATTTAAACTTTGGAAAAGACAGTATTTTCTACAATGCAGTAGTTTTTTTATACGACAGTCTCCAATCCGTATTGAAAGTCTACATCTTTTTAAAGAAACTTAACTTAAAAAGTTGCTTATGTTTTTCACCATTCCGACTGATGTTATAAATTGATATAATAACAACTTAACCGTCATCAATTCTCGGGTTGTTTTAAATGACGGCCATTTCGGCTATTCAGCCATTATCAAGTTTCCTTACACTGGAGAAATAACGCCCTTGCCACAGAACACTAAACACAGTTTCATAAACATTTAGAATAAATTAAAACACAAAATTCACATATACTAAAGCTCATGTAAGTTTGTAAACCCCTCACTATGATTCTGCCTGGTTGAATGCTCCAGTAACTTCTATCTCATTTTTGGCAAAAGGAGGTATAAATAATTTTAAGATGTTCAGAATTAACTGGATTATGCGCTTATTTGACACAGTACAACAAATTTTTTCCCATACTCAGCTTGGTTTATTTAGTGGGCCATGGTAACAGTCGGTTGTGGTTAGTGAATAAGTTTAGCACACCAACAACAATTTACAACAAAAATGTCTCCTCCTTGCTCATTGATTGAGCGATATTTAACATGTTTAGCCTAATCGGTATTATTTACTGCAATTATTTTTTAATGGTAAATGTTTAGGCAGTGATCCTTGAAACTCCGTCTTAAGTCATTTTTGGACTTTGAACAAAGCAATCTGAACTGTCATTTATATATACATTCATCGACCTCACCAGCGAGGTTGAAGTATGTAATACAACTCACATTCATTGACCTCACCATTGAGGTGAAGTATGTAATACAACTCAAATACAATAAAATGACATGTTTATACAAATTCTTAACATTTCATTAAACGTTTTATGAACAATTATAATTTTACATTGACAGCTTTAAATTAATTAATTTTCAGATCACAACTTAAGTGCCTCACCTTACGCACCAAAAATTCAGGTACAGAGTAGAACCCCTTAAAAATAAGGTACTTCTGTTATTTTTGTTTAATGTTTCCCTTTTAATGTGGTCAGGCATATTATTAAAACATATTTCAGCATTCAATAAAGAATCCATCGCAGCCACCCTAAGATTCACTGGAGTCGCATGAAAGTCATCTCTTGCTCTAGTATTATAACCATGGATTTCTCAGTTTTCCTGAGCAACAAAATTTTCTGAAAGAATCAATAAAACTGTTTCCAGCAAATAAATCAAAGGGAAAGTAAGTACGGTATTTTATTAATTCTAAAAAATTCTCTGCATGAGCCAGGTCTTTTCAAATTAAAAATACAGTAGAGTCCTGCTAATACGCCTATTCCGAACAGAGAAATGAAATAAATTAAAATTAGCACTTTCACCATTGTCCAATCTTTTTCACACTTCAAGTGATTTGGTAAAGTAACTCGACACTCGGGGGAACAAAGATTTACAATAAATTTGCAATAAACGCACACAGTGTATCAAACTCTCCTAGAGCAAACACTGAACTAGATACGACTAGACTAGTGCTCAGTGCAGCAATTGATAATTAAGTTTGAAACGCGGGAGGGAGAGTGGTAGGTAATGTCTCGGCGCTATGAGTCATCGAAGGAAATGCATTTCCTTTCCGAATTTCACTGAACCTGTTCATAAGCCGATGAAAGCTGTATAGAGCTGATGTTAGCAGATGTCCCCGCACATTATTATTTACCCGTTAACATGTCAATACGTTGATATTATTTATGAAATCCGCCTATTCCGAATTCCCGATAATCCGAACAGTGTTCTGATACTCAATAAGATCAAAATGAAAGATATTGTGTATTATAGTGATGCGGACCATCTCTCACAAAGAGAACTTAGAGTGAGGCAAAGTAAGGTGGTTACTTGAATCAAGACCAGAAAGATCGATGAATACTGAAAGTTAAAATAATTAGTTTCATCCAGTGGCGGTTAGCCCAGGGTAGGGGGGGCTGCCCCCCAGTTTTACCGGGATTATTTTTCAAGAAATTTTTATTAAGGAGCCTAGTTTGTTGACAATAAAAATACAGTAGAGTCCCGATATTTCGAGTTGAATGGGACCGAGAGTACCTCGGGTCTTATTACACGGAATATGTAGAGGTCAAGATAAAACTACTATTTATTTATAGTCCTCGTATCTCCGAAAATTTTTATTAAATATACACTATTTTGTATTAAACACTAGAGGTAAAAAAAGTAATTTTATACACCGTAAGAAATTGAAATTTACTTATTTAAGAAATCATAAATAGTTTTTTGATTAACTACACTGCAACGTTTATGAGCTGCGATATCACGCCAGTGCCGGGAAAAGTTTGTTTTGATTTTATTTTTGTATATACAGTAGAACTTGGATAATTCGAAATTACCGTTAATTTGTAGTTTCGGTTTGGTCCCTTGAACTTTATATGAGATACCAATGTAAAAAAATAAAATCTTGTGCTGTGAAAGGGATCGCTAGATAAATAGGTCACTGTCAGCTACAAAGGGGGCAGGACTTATGTGTTTGTAAACGTATTGTAATTCTAGACGCGGTACCGGTTTCCAAGAATTTTGCCTTCCGAGAATTCTCTAGGTAGTTTGTTATTGATGCTCTGCCCAATCTCTGTCTGAAGTTAAATCTCGACAAAACCTTTTGTAAACAGAAAAGAACAATCATATTGTTTATCAACACTTGTACTGCGCATGACTTTAGTTGTACAGCCAATGGATCAGGACACTATAAAAAATGTTAAACATTTATACCGGCGACTTATTGTACAAACGTTCTTGACAGATTCATTGGAAAACAAAAATTTAAAGATCGGTACCCTTCAAGCAGCAAGAATGTGTCACAATGCATGGTCACATTCAGTGCTATTTGTGGCTCAAATTACACGGAACCTCGGATTATCGAGACTCGAATTACCGGGACTATACTGTATATATGTTTTGAGACTTAAGAGTTTTCAATGCTGAAACTCATTCGGTTTTGATTTCTAATTGCCGATCCCCTAAACACGATTGAACTGATGATTACGATTATTTGAATATTTTGGTCATCCAAACAGTCTTATATCTCGCTGGTTGTTTACGGGTTTTGTTTTTTTTACTGCGTAGGGGTGGGTGTGAATAACAAAAAACTGTTTTCAATCAACATTTCAAAATAAAATAAACAGCTCTTACTCTAAAGTTTTTTGATTTTTATCCTGAGATATGCTGAAACTGGAGTTTTTGGAGAGTGATTTTATGTTTTAAATAACCCGTCAATTTTTAGCCAGAAAAGTATTAAAATAGAGTTTTAAGAGGTTGGTTTTTCATAATGTTTCAATCCCCCTATGACTGGGAGGTATTCAACTCACGGTAGTGTCCTTGCCCCCCCCCCCTCCAGTTTTTCAAGTCAAGAACCGCCGGCGGTTCTTCCTCATCTGTACTTCCTTTGTGGGTGGGGTATATGATATAGTACATCTTAAGTATTCGTCGAACTGTTTAAAACGGCAAAAATCGAGTGTTGCACTTGAATTGTGTAACGTGGATGTGTTCAACAATGCTCGGGCATTTGTAAGCAGCACTGGTTATAAACAAACTTTTTTATTATTAAAAAGCTTATCTTAATGTAATCAATATACCTTCCTCTGCCTTTACACATTCCCTCATCTTTGTATTATCATAGTGAATGGCTAATGCTACAAATGTAGGCCTATGTAGAAATATATATTCTAAAAATTGTATTTTTAAAAGGTTCAAGTATTTCTAGAATAAAAGTCAAAACTTTTCATACTTTTAACAGACTACAGAATTGAAAATTGTTTGTATTGCAATTCTTTTGCCTCAACAGTTGACAATAAAGGATCTGTTCCATAGGCGTAACCGGGGGGGGGGGGGGTTTACAACCCCCTCTCCAATTGAAAAAATATTTAGTATTTTGTTTACATTAAAATACGCTCTTAAGTAACTTGATTTCATCACCTATGCAAATGTCAAGCTACAATATATTGCTGACATTATCTTTGGTCGAATTAAGCACTGGCACTTTATTATTTGATATTCGATGCAGTATACTGTATGGCCTGGAACACAAACGGAGTTTTCGTCCGCCACGGATTATATGCCGTCGCCATTCATATCAACAGTGGCGCGAAGGAGAGTATTAGAGTATACGCATTGGTCGGAAAAATAAATTATTGATTTATTTACCGCTGGCGGTAGCTGTGCAGCCGCTCGCTGACACTACAATCGACGGATTTTCCACCGTCTCCGCCGAACCAGTGGCGACCGTAGCCAAATGCACGCCAACTTTTCTTATTTTAGTATTTTTTTCGTAGAATATCTTTTAGTCGCGTGTGCAGTTCGTCAAATGACGAAACCGACATGCTTAAATAATTGAAAATGTTTCTTCTAGTTCCTCAAATCAGGAAACGGTGTAGTATGCTCCAAAATCTTCTCTTCTTTTATTTATTGATTGGATAAACCCAAATAAGTATATTTTTTGCTTCCTTTTCAATTAGCGACGGAACAACAATAAAGCGAGAGTTGCTCTCTGTTCATATCAGTAAAACATTAAAAGAAATAATATATTACATAACGCACTTCTTGATTGATGAACTAGACACTTCAGTTTAGTGAATCCTAATGAATGAGGCTCTTAGACAGCGCCTGAAATTCGCCCTGTGTGCACACTGTAAATTTTATGAGCGGCGATGGTAACTAAACCTCAGCCGACAAAAAAACGTCGATTGTGTTCCTGGCCTATGGGGTTAGAGGCAGCGCACGGAAAGATTTGACGGGGGCTGAGTCATGGTTGCTATTCTAAAATAGGCCTGAATCACAATTAGAAGTGGAAAAGTATACATACCTATATAATTTTAAAGTATACTTTTGGGAAGCCTAAAACGTGTTATTTTTTATTTTTATTTTTTTTTTTTTTTAATTTCCCCTCCCCCTTGTTACTCCCCCCCCCCCCCCCACACACATTCTCCATGATTCTTTTCATCCAACATAACAGCGTCCTTATCCCTTAAACTGCTAATTATAAAACTGTATAAGAAGGTAAACTAAAGAAATTTTGCGACTTTCTGGTTAGAAACCCCTCCAAGCAGATTGACAAAAATTGACCTGTTAATGAAGGGCCTCTTGTTTTTACCTGATGCACATATCAGATGGAGTACCATTTTGACCTAAGCAAGAACCACTAACCAGAGTTTGTGAGAAGACAATAACTAATACAAGACTTGTTTCATGTATTAACTGGTTTTAATGTATGACAAATTGAGCACACAATGGGCAATTAATTGAAATGAACTACATTTATAAATTTTATAAAGTTTAGTCAGTGTCAGAATGTAAACTGTTTGTTGTTATTATATTAAGAGAAACAGTAAGATATTATTAAAAACAAAGTTGGATAATTACATGATATTAAATATTTATCTGTTTTAAATCAGAAAATTAGCCTTTGATTTGATTTTTAGTCTTCTCCGAGTGTTATCCTCTCCTTCAAATTTTACATCACTCATCTTCCAAATCATCCTAACAATATTCAAGGAAGTTACCATCAGCCAAATACTTAGCAATATTACTTTTATAGCTTGCATGTTTGAAGGAAAGAAGGTTTTAAGATGGAACATTTTGTGGCACTGCAGTAAGTCCGTTTTTCTGTTTGGGTGGATATCGAGCAATTCAAGTTGATTCGCAACAAACTAAAACCTCAAATAAGTCAATTTAACTTGAGTTTTAAATCCCTTTAAATAACGCGTACGTGATAATGGATTAGTGTAACAAAAGACATGGAGATGAAACACTGTTTACCTTGAAATAATTAACATGAAATCAATTTTAATTGTTAAATAAAATTATACTAACGTTCTTCAATACTGTATTTATAGCCTGACAGTTAACTACTCAAACTATCACACTGGCGCGACAAGTTGTTAAAAAGAAAGTTATTTTTATATCAGTAAAGTCGCCGAAGCTGTTCAGGCAGTGAGATAAAGTCTCTATTACGAAAACTACTACAGTACGTGTGGGAATCTTATCAAATCTACGTCCTACCTACGTATGATTACATTTTAACAGGTTTTGAAAATGACTCTGTTTTAGTAATGAAAAAAGTATTTTTATTTCATAACTGGGAATTACCAGTTAAGAAAAAACGAGCGCCTAACACATAGATAACAGAATCAATGCCACCACTGACCCAGAGAGGACACTAGGGTCTCGCCGGTGAAGCCGGACGGCGGCTACTCCGCTGATTTTGGAAAGTGCCGCGCGCAGTCCGGTTCACTCACTGCCGTGAACTCATGGTTATCAAAAATTATAAATTAACAAAACTATTTGGAAAAATAATAAAAAACCTCTACATAACATATATAGTTAACTAACAAAATCAGTCTATGCAATAATAGTAGGCTAAAGTGCGCAACGAGACAGCTACACCGTGGCATTTAAAACGCTTTAAATTTTCGATGATTGCTAAGTACTGACGGTAGGTGAAAATGGATTTCAGATATGAAACAGTGAACTCTTTTTCAACATATCTCAGCAGATATTTTTTTCTCTTACGAAATAACAAAATTTTTCCTTGCATGTCGAAAATTTAATGTTCGTTTGTTTTTTAATTAAATTTATGTTTCAGAAAAACAATTTTCTCATTCGACAGTGTTAAGTTTTGTACATTTAAAGCACACTGTGGCCTTCAGCAAGGGTTCGTGCTTCGAACTGTGAAGTTTCATAATTTTTGAACGATGTTTAGAGGTATAAATGACGTGATATGAAGCGGTGTCGATTGCTCGCGCGAGTCAAGAGCAGCGGTCTTGCCGAGTTTTGGCCCCTAATGACGGACTCTACTGGCTTCACTGCCCCGCATGCGTTCAGTTCAGTATAGGGAAAACCACTCTGTCCTCTCTGCACTGACCTAATTACTTTTTCCAAAAATACTTTAACCCGTTACGGTTGTAAGGCTACAGCTGAGGTACAATTCGTTGAAGAAGAACTGTTACAAAACTTTAATATAATTTGGTATAGCTTTAGCATCATTGAGGGTGACATTATTTTTGAAACGTATTCCAACGAATCTCCCGTTCGAGAATTTTTCTAGCCCCACTTTACGGGAGCCAATTCTCCAACGGAACACCGTTTTAACCAGTTGAATAATGTTTTCGGACGCCGATTTCTTCAACGGTCTTTCGTTTGAGAATAAGTTGTTTCCACCTACTGGAAGTTTTATAGGCAATCTCGCTTTGTTTGGCCTATGTGAAATAACTATGTGTCGAATATTCAGTTTTCTGAATATCCCGACTAAAAAAAAACTTCTACGTTATACTTCCAGTACTTTATATTTGAATCTAGCTCAGTTAGAACACAAGTGAATGATTTTACTTTTTGTAAACCTCTGAGTAGTGAGTACACTGAAACTAACCTTGTAAATTGTTTATTTGTGCTTGCAAATATTTTATAAAATTTCACTGTATCAATTCTTAATCTATAACTCATAAACTATTGGGATATTTGACTACTAGGTGTTTTTTGTAAATAATAACTTTTTTATAAAGCAAATAAAATTTTAATAATTCCTTTTTTTTTTATTTCAAACATAAAATAAACTTTTTGGATTTTACTTTCTCCAACAAATACAAAATAATCACTTTCCTTTCAATTTTAATAATAATTTCTTAAACTACAAGGCAGAACCAATTATTTACCTAACTATAATTTATTTTAATATTTTATACTCAATTTGATTTAATTAATATTTTAATAAAAGATTTAATTTGAATTTATGATTTAATGAATTTAATTTTTTAATTAATAATACAAATATTTTATCTAATCTAACATCCTAAGTAACCCAGTATTTTAAAATAAATTTATTTGAATTTACTTCAGGTAAATTTTAACAGGGACTAACATATTTACTTTTCTACCGACCTTTTCACAACTGTCCAGGCGTTGCGACGTTTGATATGAAGTCCGCGAGCGTTGTTTAGCGATGGCAGGTTACAGATGCTATGCGTGCTGGTTAAGTTGTCTCGTTGATGACGATAGATTCCTGTAGGGTTGTCTGGAAGAATGTTGGATGAATTCTTAAAGATGGTTGGGGTGATGTCGCGTCTGAAGTCCCGGTTCGGCTATTCCCTCGACGTTAAAGTTGCATGTCCTAGTGGTCGCCTGGTGATGTCCTGGAGTCCTATCTGGAAGCTATACGAATCACTCCATGTATCAGCTGCTTTGCAGGCTATGTTACTTCTCCAGAATAATCCAAGTTGGGCCAACTTTGTAAGGACTAAGTTGCCACTGACGTTCTTGTAGATTAAAGTTGTGTCTATTGCTGCATTCCAGATTAATATCGCAATGACGTATCTTCACACTTGTTATACAAATTATTAGGTTAACGAAGAAAATACTTAGCTTCTTGCATACTATAGTATTTTATAAAAAACAAGTAACAGCTCTCGTGTTCACTTACATCTCAGAAATAATAAGGCTCTCGAGTTTCCCCGAGCAATCGTTTATATAGACTTTTTCGGCACTACTTCCATGCCAACTTAAGCTTTCTATCACTGTATTTCTATAAGTTTTTAAATTTCGTTTTTTCAAGAATTTTAAACTCCTAGTCTGTGTTATTTTTTATTCTGAATTTTATATTGATTTTTCCTTTATTTTTAGACTTGATTTATTCATTGCTTTACGTAAATTTCCTTTTGTTTTTTGAGTACGCCCATTTTCGCATGTTGATATATCTGCTCCCCCTCCAGTCGACTCATCTCCCGCCAGCCCCCTCTGCCGTTCCGCTACCTTATCTCGCTCCATGCAGTTTTGGCTATTGAAAATCCTTTTCTCTTGTAACTCCTCCAGGGTTTTCCCGATTTTCTTGAGAGTGACATTTTTGAATTCAGCTCGTTGTCTTCTTTACACACGAACTCGAGTGACGTTCGTACGATTCTTGGTTCGCGTACACGACCCGCGCGCGTTTTTCCCAGAAAAGTCTTTGTTTTTTGTTTTTCCCGGTTTTTTGTTTACACTTCTTTATGTCCTTTTGGTTTGTGTTAACTAGCCCGATTTTCACTTTGTTTCTTCTTCTGGTTGTCTTACTGTGGGGTTAGGGAGTTAAACGATTTTCTACAAATTTGGGTTTTACTTTACTCCCGAAACATATTTTAAATACTGGATTATTTACCTAACTACGTTATCAACATACTATTTACCATTTTGAGTCAATAAAAATTTAAGTTTAACTTTTTATTTTGCTGTAAAGGTGCAAATTCTATCACCTTTTTCCTTTCATAAAATTTCAAGTTTTTCTTTTTAATTATAGGCTACTTTTTGATTATCATTTCTAAAACTTGTTTTGGTTAGAATTTAAAAAACTTTCTTTTTTACCTACTTTTTTACCATTTGAACTTAGTGGATTAACATTAACTTTTTTATTTAACAAAATTTTGCTAAAACTAATTTCACCTTTATTTTAGGCCTTCTTATGAAAAGCCTAAAAAACCTTTTCTTTTTCAATTTAGAGGAATTTTGAATTTCTCCCCATACTTTAATAGCTTGTACCTTACGTAACTTTGTAACTTTATATTATCTAATTTTGCAGTAAATACACCCGCGGTTAGCGTAATGCATTTCCTGAAGACATTTGTTTTTTATTTAATTCCTGGATTTTGGCTTCCCGAAAGAATCTTTAAGTATTTTTTACAAGTCCTTATTCCTTTTCGAACAGACAGGGTCCAAGAGTTTAACTTTGCCAGATAACGACTCTCCCGCGTCAACATGATTCTCGTGACCTACATGCGGCTTTAGCCCGCGGTAAGTCCGGACTATTCAAATTTATAAAGTTAATTACAAATTCAAAATCCAGGAATCCAGGACCTACAACGGGTTGTGTCCGTTGTAACTTTAATACGAGGTCGTAGTTCATTATTACTAAATTGAGTT
>JAGFPH010002976.1:73729-85248 GCA_018207615.1 Philaenus spumarius | reverse complement strand
TATCACTTGTGGCCAGAAACATAAATAAAGTCTTGGCAGTGAACCTGAGAATCAATCGAAAATATATGTTATAAATAATTGCTTAATTTATACTCTGAAAGTGGAGATACAAATTTAAAACAAAATATCAAAGACAAATATAAAGGGTATATATATATATATATATGTGTGATTTTTAATGACACCCCAAAACGTGTTCTGGGGACCATGATCGATGCTCATTTGCTACTCCCGACCTTGGGTTTACCATAAGGGCCACTGCAATAGCTCATTTTTCTTATGGAAATTCGCTAATAACTTTGTGTTTCAGTTAATAGAGGATAAAATACTGACAAAATTACAGCAAATTTATAGTAAATACTAGTAAAAAAGCTTCCCTAGGTCGGCTGTTTCGGTTAAATTAGTAAAAATGTCCTAGGGCAAAATGAATCTCAAAAAGAATATTAATAGGGTTGTAACCTAAAACTAAAATCCGCAAAAAGTGTTCTTATAATAACTATGAAATAAAAATGAAATTTCATATTTTTGATAAAAATGTCAAAATTTTCTTCCGTTTAAAACAAACCGCACGACAATCGGTCTGGTAAATCTCCAGAAATAGATATCACTGGCGTTGTAACCTAATACCAAAAAACCTATAAAAGCAGGGCGCCCATCCCTATGGGCAGAGGGGGGCCACGGCCCCCCTAGCTCCCGGTACGGGTGTTGGTGTGCGAAGCACTCAATGCCCTGTGTATTGAAAATACTCCCAATACAGGGGTTGGCATGCAAACACGCAATGCATTGTGTACTGAAAATACTCCCAACACGGGAGTTGGCGTACGAAGCCCGCAATGCATTGTGTATTGAAAATACTCCCAACATGGTGGTTGGCATGTGAAGCACGAAATGCACTGCGCATCGGTCGCTTCTCATAGGGTTCAGTGTCAAGCTCACATGTGCGTCCTTAGCAGTGAACGTGTTAAGCCCCATACCCCGGTATAGCCCCCCTCCTATAGAAAATATCATATGGGCGCCCATGTATAAAAAATAAAAGTGCCCTTAACTTACAAATAAAAGTAATTATCTGAATTGATTTCGATAAAGAATTCATAGCTTGAGAGGATTTCATTTCTCAATAACTAAATTTATAATAAAAACTTTATAAAAAGACTGGTCATTGCCTATACCTGTACATTAGCCATCTTGGAAACGGCTCGGAAATGATGCTAAATTGTGATGCGCATGTTTCAAATACACTGTTATTTTGAACCACACCACACCACACCACACACTGATTCCTTTGAATTTTTACACACTGACAGAATATTAGTGTGGGATGATAATGGTTCAAAAATTATTAATTATAAAAAATCTTTAAAAGTATAAATAAATAACCAAAGCTAGGACTTAATATGGGACTTTAAATTTTGTTCAATAAATTAGCTCAAGTAGCAGGTTATAAGTTTTTACAGGAGGTTAAGCTACGATGAAGTTAACCTCGCTCGCTCCAGTTCGAATGGGGGTGGATGAGCACTGAACGGCCGCCGAAGCTCGGGACTAGGATGACTCATGGCCGGCCGCCATTTTGGTAACATCAAACTATGCGCCCAGTGCACAGCACACTCACCGGAACCGGAGCGCACTCAATATTTGTTTGTATAACTAGTTAGTTGTTTTGTTCATTGATCAGAACTACTGGAAAATTGTAATTATGCACTTTAAAAAATATATTTTATAAAATCATTTGTTCGGTTTTGTATTGTCATTGTTAAGTTTAGTAATGTTTATCTAGTGTTTGTGTAAAAATTGTAAATAGTATACCTTGTGGTACTTAACCATTAAGTAAATTTATTCTTTGATCGTTATTTCTTATTTGTACGCTACAGGGAGTTGCTAGGCGCCTTTTCTGAAAGACTGGACTCAATATTTTTCTTGTATAACTAGTTAGTTGTTTGTTCCAAGATAATAATCCATTTTTGTGGTTAGAAATAAATTCATTAATTTTCAGTTTCAAATTTAAAATGTACCAGCTAATTGTTCTGCTTTTAGCTTTATTTTATTCTATTTGTACGGTAATAAAAGCGTGTATCAATGGCATTTTGTTTTTATTTAAATTAGGTACCTTCAATGGGTGGGGGGGGGTGCTGGAGTACTTGCGAGTGGGGGGGGCAGAGTAATTAAACTTGGGGGGATGGGAACTCTTGGTGTCAGTGTTAAGCAAAACGACAGTGAAAGACTATTTAAATTGTGTAAGTTTATAACTTATGTACAGTATCTATAAATATAAATGTTTGCGAAGATAGATACTGATGACCGAAGGTACTTGTTAGAACTCAATTTTTCAAAGAGAAAACAAACACACATTTTTTAGTAGCATCTGCAATTTTACTTTTGAGTTTTTGAATCTTGCCCTATTACTGAAAAATAAAATTGTAGACGTTACTAAAAAATTTGTGTTTGTTTTTTCTTTGATAAATATTTGCAATTTAAAGATTTGATTGAATTTGTACTTTTCATAAGTAAGAGATTTTAAATTGTTGTTTTATTACTGTAGCGTACAGTATCTACAGTAATTTCTTTCATTTGAGTACATTACCAAACCTTCTTTGTTTATTTAAAACTACTGTATTATTTAAAGCCAAATAAAATAGATTTTAAAGTATGGCTTCAAATGATCCCATAATTTTCAAGATTGCTTAAAACTTTCTTGATAAGTAAAATGGATCAAGTGTCCTTGCTTTGGGGTATGATGGAATGATTAGTTAATACTGTAGTATGAATGAGAAATAATAAGTAGGATAATTATGCATTTTATTTTATAATAATCTTAGTAATATAATGTTACTTATCTTGCTTTGTGAAGTCTGTTTTATATGTATTATGTATGAATGTGTTTTGTTAATGAATGTTTATGTATGTATATAATTTTGAATATGATGTATGAATATGATGTATAAATTATGATGTATCCTGTATTGTTTATAATTTATTCTTGTACTTCAATAAATAAGTTTAAGTTAGGCTATTTTATTTTGTATGGTTTAAAAACCTGTATTAGTTCAGGATTTTTCTTTTTAAATTTTTACGTCTTATGTGCATTTTCTTTGTTGTTATTGTGTAATTTTGTTTTGTTTTAGGCTTAAGAGTGTCAATATCTATACAAATTTGTAATTGTGTATGGGTTAAGTGTAAGAAAGGACCTGGTGGTTCTCACTTTGCTGAAATAAAGACTTTCTATCTAGCTATCTATCTATAACGATGTAAATGACGCCGGAGCTCGCACCCCAGTGGTTTTCTCATGGCCTACCGTTTTATCCGCGATCTGCCCAGTCCCAATTACCCCAGATAATCTAGGTTCTACTTATAATAACCCAACAGTACTGTTAATGGCAACGTTTCTGAAGTACTACTTAGTTGTTTGAAAACACCACAGATGGCAATGCGATTCAAGTTTTACTACAGTGACTAGATAGAAACAGTGCGGCCATATGAAAGCGGCTGCCATGTTTATCCTAAAAGTAATGTCTTCTGCTCAGAAGTATAATGTAAAGAATGGTGTTGTATCTCTTTGTAATTATAAGAGAAATTACCTCTTTATTTTTTTATATAAAGGGAAAACATGTGATTTTTAATTATTACAGTTTGATATTTATATTAAAATTAAATAATAAAAATTGTGTTTCTTCTTAAAAAGTGTATTCTGTTATTTCATGCAAAAAGATATAACAAATATAATATAAACAGATAAGAATTTAGGCATGGCTGCCGGCCAATAGAAAACAAGACCTCACTTGGCCGCACTGTTTCTATCTAGTCACTGTTTTACTATCCAGCAACTGTGTGTTTCAGTAGTATTATTTAGCTACGCTGTATTGACGTATTTACGACTTCTAATTACTTGAAGACAACCTCATTTTAACAACAATTTTAAACTTCAGCGGGTTACCATATTATTGCTGCAAGCCCTTCAAAAGTAGTTTAAATTATTTTGTCGTTCATACCCAAAATTAAAATTTATTTTAAATTACAAAACGTTAATCTAAACAAAAATCTTACATATGAGGAGGACTGAAAAGAAAGAATAATTCGACCACGCAGCTGAACCGCTGGGGTTTCAACCAACAATTTGGGAAATAGAGATATTCACGACGGTGCTGAATAGCTGCAAAATGGTTCGCACGCCATTCCACATATTGGGAGTATCTTCAATACAAAATGTATTGCGTGCTTCGCACAACCTTTGTACTGGGATTATCTTCAATACACAATGTATTGCGTGCTTCGCACGCCAACCCGACGGTAGAATCCACCACATGGCTTTGAACCGGGTACTTCTATGGTATTTTACGTTTTGATCGATTTTGGGGGAACCAAACGAGCTATAAGGTCGCGTAAAAGAACAAAATGTGCAGAATATCATCCTGCATTTATATTTGTAGAAATACTCTAAAAAGATATCTAAAAAAATTGTTACTTCCGGTCAAAAAACGTGCTTCCGATTGTTGGATTTTTTGGCTAACGAACTCGTCCGAGCGACGTAGACAACCAACATGTGTACCAAATTTGAACCAAATCGGACTTAAAATGCGGCCGCTATATAGATATATATATATGTATATATGTGTTCGCACTCTAGCGGCCGCATTTTAAGTCCGATTTGATTCAAATTTAGTACACATGTTGGTTGTCTACGTCGCTCAGAAGAGTTCGTTAGCCAAAAAATCCAACAATCGGAAGCTCGTTTTTTGACCGGAAATAACTATTTTTTGAGATTTTTCCTACGAGAATGAATTTGTTTTTGAGTTTTTTCTACAAATATAAATGTAGGATGTTATTTTGCACATTTTGTTTTTTTACGCGACCTTATAGCTCGCTTGCTTCCCCCCAAAATCAATCAAAATGTAAATACCATATAAATACCCGGTTCAAAGCCATGTGGTGGATGCTGCCGCGGGGTTGGCGTGCGAAGCACGCAATACATTGCGTATTGAAGATACTCCCAATATGGGGAATGGCATGCAAACCATTTTGCAGCTATTCAGCACCGTCTTGAATAGACATATTTCCCAATTATTGTTATTTGAAACCCTAAAACATAGGCCTATAAACTTAATTTTGGAAATTTGCTCAATTCGCGTCAGTGGTTCAGCTGCGTGGTGGAATTATTTTACGGTTAAAAAGATCCTTAAAAGGAGGTTTGGGTTGTTGAGAACTCCTTAAAGGGGAAAACTCTATTTCCCTTTTTAATTTATACCAAAAGTTAAATTTTACTTCAATCCTCCATTTCAGTCCACAAACACACACAGACAAGTACACATGATGAAGTCGTTAGTGCCATCTTAATTTACAACCGTACAAAATAATTCGTGGAACTTGAATTAATTGATTTATCGACCACTTCAGTGATAATGTTTAATCGATTAAAGCTATTTATCATTGTGCGGTTATAAATTCAGAGCCGGATGTTTTGACAATGTTTTAGCCCGGTATAAATTATCGGTTGTTTATGTGGTCACTTGATTTGTAAGGACCAGAGTTCATGAAGCTTCCGGTTCTATGGACAAGGAGATTGTTGTGTCACCATACTGGTTGACGATTAAGGAAAGTTTGTAGTGAAATGTAAAAGTGTAATAAGAAAGGGAAGCTGAGTTTAAAACCTGTACTTGCGCGTTAGACACGCAACAAAATAGTGTTAGCGAATGTTTCACATTTCGTAAGTTAAAATTATCAGCGAGAGCGTGTTGGAGACATTTAGTACACTGCTGCAAAGTTATCGTGAATGAAAATATTCTTTGAAATCATTAAAACTGAGGATGTTCACTATAAAAGTAATATTTTTGTGCAGTTATTTTAGGGTTCCTTAGAAAGGAAAATCTGACCCTTCGATTGTAGAGCAGTGAGTCCGAGTACAATCCAACAAGGGTCGGCCACAAACAAATTTCGTAAAGTCAGACATAAAGTCTGGGACTTTCCTGATTGACAGCTGGACTCTTAGCCCCCTTTAACTCTTTAAGCTTGAACCTGACGCTAATGTAATCTTTAGAATTACATTATATAAGTAGGCCTATAACATTTAATTGTGTAAATGTCATATCCGCATCAAAATGCCCCCGGCTGACTAAGAGTCCTCATCTTTTCTAAATGACAAACAAACTCTTCGTCCTCCCCGCAAACCGAGTGACCGATGTTTATATGACCATCTGAGGATGGACGTTGTTAGATCTCCCTACACTGTTGCCTTTCGTGATTAGGGTTATAAATTTGGAAACACTGACAGTTAGTTTTTGTGATATATGTTGATAGATCGGGCAACATTGTCAGTTAGTTTTCGCAAATAGTGTTGATAACTCTTCCAACACTGTCAGTTAGCTTTCACGATTAAAGTTGGTAGAACTAGCAACGCTGTCGGCTTTCGTGATTAGGGTATCGTAGATGTGGCATCACTGTCAGTTCATTTCTGTAATTAATGTTGATAGATTTGGCAACACTGTCAGTTAGCTTTCGTGATTAACGTTGATAGATCTAGCAACGCTGTCGGCTTCCGTAATTAAGTTATAATAGATGCGGCATCACTATCAGTTCATTTCTGTAATTAATGTTGATAGATTAGGCAACACTGTCAGTTAGCTTTCGTGATTAACGTTGGTAGATCTAGCAAATCTGTCGGCTCTCGTGATTAGGGTATCAAAGATGTGGCAACACTGTCAGTTAGCTTTCGTGATTAACATTGATAGATCTAGCAACGCTGTCGACTTTCATAATTAAGGTATAATAGATGCGGCATCACTGTCAGTTAATTTTTGTGATTAATGTTGACAGATGCAGGTTCGAATACATTTTAGCTTTGATTCAGCCTTGAAAGAACCACAAATCTCTTTTCTAACATAAAATTGTAAACTGAACTCTGTGTCAATAAACTGTTTACAAAATTTGAAAGAAAAACTCTAAGATACAATTATTTTGTTTAAGCACTCTTTTATTTCATTTTTATATTTGAATATTGTGCTAACAATTCTTGATTTAAAGTTCCAACGAGTGCTTGAGCTTTTAGGTATTCGTTTCTTTACTACATCATCAAGCACTGTTGTTCTTTTAGTAGATTGAGAAAAGAATGAAGAAAAACCTTCAATGTTACTAAAAAATATTTTCACTTGTTTGTTTTGGGTTGCACTTCGTTCAATTATCAAATTTAATTGGTGGGCATAACAGTGCACAAATAGTGCATTTTGGTATACGGCTTTTACTCTTGCCTGTACCCCTGTGTGCTGACCACTCATAACGGAAGTACCGTCATAGCTTTGAGCGATAACTTTTTCAGGCGTTTCATCTACTTTCAGCTTTTTAAGTTCGCTAAAAATAGCCTCACTCACGGAATCATGACATTTTGGTATTACAAAACTAATAAATCTCTCATTTATTGACCCATTTAGTTCATAGCGAACTACAAAAACAAGCTGGGATAATGTAGCACAATCTGTTGTTTCATCTACTTCAATAGCGATGAACTGTCAGTAAGCTCATCACGAATAATTTCTAGGCATACGGCATATATGGAATCAAGAAGCTCGTTTTGAATGGTTTTGGAAATGCCCAAAAAAACTCTGTTATTCGTCCTGTCAATATGCTGTTTCAATGTTCAATCCAATTCAGCCATAAGATTAACTAAGCCACGAAAAATGCCAGGATTGTCAGAAGTTTCCCTTTCGTCATGTCCCCTTAACGCCAATTCAAATGCCCCACAAAACTTAACGGCATCTATCAATTTACTTAATACATAACGGTTTTTTGACACTTCTTCATTTAGTTTTTGAATTCTTAATCTGTACGCACTATCTAATTGGACTCTTATGTCTACTTTGCCTAACACGGCTACTCAATGCAAGCATTAATATGTTTTTCACTCAATTTATGTTTTTTTTACTTTATCATTTAAATGTTTTAAATCCGAGACACCATCCACCATCCATGCACGGTCTGCAACTCCCATTACCAAACAAGGATAGCAAAAAAAATAATTTTTAACTTTGCACTCACACAACCACTCAGCATAGTTGTACAAATTATTGGAAAATTTCCGAACAAAACTATTTCGTGCTTTAGAGGCCTTTTGTTGTAGATTTATATTTAGTATAGGCCTAGAGGGGCCTAAATTCTTGAGCTCGATCCTATGTTCTAGGTTCTTAATTCCATTACTAATAATAAAATCCACATCATTGGAAACAGACGAGGCCATTATGAAATACTAAAACACTAACTCGATTAACTCAACTACAACTAGGCCTATTTACATACCAATCACTCATTCGATAAAACAATGTACACTCAATAAGTCAACTGGTCACCAAAACAAGGTATTCTGCAACACTGCAACAGCAACACCAAGTAGACGACAGATTATACGGCCGCCGGCTGGCGCGGCGATCAGCTGTCAACTCACTAGATACGTCACTCTGCGCATGCTCGGACACCGTCCCAAGCCTTCCATAAGGCACAAGCTTAGACGCGTCATAGCACCAGCAGCCCCCACCACTACCACTCTTCATATAACTGCATGGTGATGGATTGGGACGTTCTGGCCAGCGCCCCACGGCTACAAATACAAACTTCTCGTGCTATTTTTGCGTGTTTTTCCTACATTTTCGATGTATGTGATTGAAAAAACACTTTGGTTAATTAGATGTATAATTATAATTGAATGGGTATTTAATTTTTTTATCTTTTTCTAATCTTTTGGAGGGGGCGGCGTCTGAGAGCCCTTATGGGCAAGCCGCCACTGCCGCCGACTTGTATGTAAGGCAACTACTATAACGAATACGGTTTTGTTAGTAACTAATATTAATAACCCGCAGTCCGCAGATACGATTGAGCCAATGATTACATAGTATACAACCTAGATATGCCATGGGCACTAACAAGCAATACAGCAGCTGAAGCCAACTCCACCATCTTCGTGGGGGCCAAAAGCGTAAAAAGCAGCATTTGCACGGACAAAATTTTAATGCTCTTTTTTCAAATACACTGTCGTTTGACCAACGATTAAGTTAAAATTTCGAAATTTCGCATGCAGACAAAACATTAGTGTTGGACAGTAACGGTGCAATTTAAAGTTGTAAAATAATTTTATTACTAATTTACCTTACAAGTTAAAGTTAAAACTTATATGTGTTTTTAAATCGTGACATGAAAAAGTTGGTCTGTGAGAATTTTTTTTATTTTTCGGGTAGAGAAGTTTCGTAAGCGACAAAGTTGTAAATAAGGACTTGAATTTAGCTTATTTTGTCATTAAAAAATTTTACGAAGTGTACTCTGGTCAGAAAGGCAGATTGAAGACAAGAGTAAATTTAGCCCGGCCGGGCCACTCGTCGCGTTAGACGGCACTACATTTATCTGTGCGATACCCACTGCTCCTCAGGCCGCTTCCTATCATTGTAACCAAAACTATTATTACTGACTATTACCATAGATCATGAATAATAAAATAGATCATGCATGCATACGGGAGCTGTGTGCCGAGAAAAAGGTTGTCGCGAAAATAGTGCATGATCGAGCCGCGAGGTAGCGCTAGGGAGAAATCATTGGTAGCATTGGTGTTTCAGCTTCCATCGTTTCCCCAATAGATAACGCCATTATCGTCGAATGTCCAGTGGAACAAATTATTGCATTGGATCGGAGTTCTATTAGGTTATCCAAATACATTGCTATTACTTAATTACAACACTACTTCTGCTCAGATTAGTCTAAATATTACCTGTTCATAATTTGAATACATTAAAAACATATAAGACTTAATTTTCATTCTGTATACTTCATTTTGTATAGTGCTTTTTATATTTGACACATTGACAACAGTTGTTACATAGTCTAAAACCTTCATAAGCCTCAGAAAACTTGGGTCAGCTACGAATAATAAAAAATACTCATTGCAAATTCAAAAACATTTAATGGAAAAAATAACATTGTTAGAAAAATTACAAAAATGTAAAAAAAAAAACAGCAACTTACATTTTACATTTACTGCCCTAAAAATGTTATAACTATAGTTAAATTGTCGAAAACCTGTTGCATACATTTATTGAAAACATATTGCAGAGTTTTTGTAGACCACTCCCTCCCCTGGGAGATTGGTGAGACTTTATAAACTGCCCGGATCCCCCCCCCCACCAACCACAAAACATTTTAGTCTTTTACCTGTTCACGAAATCAGGGAATGTTTAAACCATGACATTGTATTTTGTGAGTTTTGTTGCACCAATCACTAGTTTATTTAGATCTGCTTTCAGTATTTGGCTTAATTTATGTGCAGTCATATGACAAAAACAACATAACAATACATGTCTTAAAAGTACGTTTGAAACACAAACCTAATGATTGATATTTAATATTGAATTATTTCTTGTATATAAACAAATATTTTCCTGTCAAACATAAAATGAGTTATTGGGTACTATATATAGTCATTGCACTCAATAATTAATTGCAGTATTGTCAAAGTTATCAAGCATTACACACTTTTTTTTAGTCTTTGCACTCAATAGTAAATTCTTTATAAAACTTGTTCGTATTGCAAATATATCTATGTATATAAAAGTGAAATACCACTCACTCATCACGATTTCTCAAAAACTACCAAACGGATTGAAATGAAATTTGGTATATAGCTTCCTCTAGGGCCATAGGTGCTTACTAAGAAAGGGTTTTAAAAAATTCGAAATTTTAGGGGGTTATGGGGGGATCAAAGTTATTAAATCATGGTTTCTTCAAAACTACCAAACGGATTGGAATGAAATTTGGTATGTTGCTTCCTCTAGGGCCATAGGTGCTCACTAAGAAAGAGTATGAAAAATTTCGAAATTTTAGGAGGGGTTTGGGGGGATCAAAGTTACTAAAATCATAATTTCAGAACTTGTATTATTATGACAATAGTGCTTTTATTATTTAAGATCTATATATATAAAAGCCAAATACCACTCACTGAATGAACACTTAAAAAGAATACAATTACGTTAAAAAGACTGAAAATACCAACCACCACGGGCAACGCCGTACGGGTCAGCTAGTATACATATATATAGTAAAAACTAGGACTTAAAACCACTTATACATTGTTAATTTGACTTGTTTAACATTGTACCAAAATGTTTAACAAAAAATATGGAAACTGTGTTTAAATCATTTTACAAAGATTTTCAAAACTTATCACTTAGTCCCTATGAGGTTGGTTGCATGTTCCCCATACAGTTGTAAGACTTGCTCACATTATTCTCAATCAATAATTTTAGTAGAAAAATATACTTTCTATTAAATGGTAATAGTATTACTATTTTAATTTCAAAATAATATTTTGAAAATAATGTTTTAATCTATCTATATATATATATATATATATATACATAAAAGCCAAAACCCACTGACACACTGACCCACTCATCATGATTTCTCAAAAACTACTGAACGGACTGGAATGAAATTTGGTAAGTAGCTTCCTCTAGGGCCATAGGTGCTCACTAAGAAAGGGTTTGAAAAAATTCGAAATTTAA
>JAGFPH010002976.1:11688-26455 GCA_018207615.1 Philaenus spumarius | reverse complement strand
TAGTACAAATTTTTTGTAATTTTATTCAAAATATACAAAAGTTTTGTTATTTAGTTCTAAATATAAATGTGTAAAAATATATTTCAATTTCAAAAAATTTCAGTTGAAAGTAGCAAGTTTTATGTTCCAACTACAAAAACGCTAAAAAAATAGGTCTATTTTCAAAACTAATATTCCTATATATTTTTTCAACCAAAATGGAATTTTATTATACCAAATTGTAGAGAATAAATGGTAGAATTGAACTGTAAGATTGGAAATTACAAAAAACCTTACATTTTCTAATCAGATACAACAGAACGAACAAAAATGTATAAACTTTCCACGATTTTTACCAAAAATCCTATAAACAAAGTTGTATAATTTTGGAGAAATATTTTTGTAATTTTTTTCAAGATATACAACAGTTGTAGAAAATAGTTATAAAGAGAAATGTGTAACAATATATTTCAATTTCAAAATTATCTAGTTGAAAATACCAATTTTTATGTTCAAACTACAAAAAACGATAATAAAACATGCCTATTTTCAAAACTAATAGGCCTAGGCTATATATTTTTTACTCCAAAACGAAATTTTATTATACCAAATTGTAGAGAATAAATGATAGAATTGAACTGTAAGAAAAACCTTACATTTTCTAATCAGGTACAACAGAACGAACAAAAATGTATAAACTTTCAATGGTTTTTATCAAAAATCCTACAAACAAAGTTGTATAATGTTGAAGAAATATTTTTGTAATTTTTTCAACATATAAAACAATTGTAGAAAATAGTTAAAAAGTGAAATAATATCATACACTTAAAATAAAAAAAAACGCATTGCGATCATATAGCCTAAGCGTAAATCTGTCAAATTTAGGTTAGGTTAGGCACATTGCTAAATATTAGTATTATGTCTAAAAACCACTATATATCCGATCAATTTCTGATAACCTTTCAATAACTCTAGGCCTATCTGCCATTGTATCAATACTGTAGGCCTATTTATTATTTATAAAAAGTTTATACAATAGTTTATAGGCTAAATAAATTTTAGCCTAGGCTATCTGCAAAAAATAAAACAAAACTCACTATTTAGAACACTTTATAAACATAATTTCACTAAAAAACACAATAACACATTCTACACTTATTTATTTATAACTGTAACACAATATAACACAGTTTTATAAACTATAAACACTTTCAATTCAGTAAAATATCAAGAGAAAAAATACTTGCATGTAATAATTGTTAGATAACCTGCTTGGCTGCTTGGATAATGGCGACCGTAAACTTCTAAAATCACGTGATTCTCAATTCAGTTTGTACCAACCTAATATGAAAAATTATTTGAACTGCACATTGACTGAAACTTTGAAATTTTATCTTTACAACGGTATATTACACATCTTAGAAATAAATCGATTTCTGATAGTAAAAATCAATTTAAAAATGCTTCCTTATTGGCAAAATCTTGACCAATGGACAAGCATTTATTCTAAATTCTGCATGTCATAACCGATTGTAGTCACAGAAGATTTAAAAATACCACTTGAAAGATAAAAGTCTAATGAATCCAATGCTGTGATGATCTTTGTGACAGTTAATTGACAACTGTGAGGAGTTGCAGACGGTTGAAAATGATGAAGTTTTACGTTTTTAACATCGCGATGTTGCACGGAAAACAGCTGTTTGACATTCTACAATTTTGAAACGATGATTACGTATGTAAAAATACGTTTTACGAAAAAGTTTTAAATACAAAAGTTAAAGTTTAATTCATTTTCTTTCCAACGGTGCCGGTTTTATTACGATTGGATAATTCTAAGTGAATTAATTAATCGAAAATGCAAATGTATGCAAATTCTCGCTAATTGTCGAAATAGCTGCATCTTACCCCTGAGAGAGCGTGACTTTGGGCAGTCTGCCACTGGGAGGGTTAATATCTAGGCCTATATTTTGCATTTGGAGATTTAACTGTGATCCCAAAATTGGTTACCTTTGTAACACAATAGGCCTACTAATTCAGTATCAGTCTACTTTATATTAAAAAGTTGTATCGATACTTTACATATTTCATGAACAACAAGTATTGACGATTGGGATTATCAAACACAAACTTCACATCAAGAGCTATATTTAGTTCAAACATAATGGTACAATATTTTATTTAAGTAAAACAACAAATTACCTCGTTCAGAAAGACTTCGGCTCAAAACTCCTTGACTTTGACCGGAAGGAAGTTCTTGTGTAGGAGACTCCAAGTGATTACCTATTAAATTAACACACACCAATTATTAATGATAAAAATTAAGTCAAAATTGTAGCCTACTTAAAACTTTTAGACGAGTTTATATGTGGGTTTATATGAGTTTTATTAACACTTTTAACAGAATAAATTTAACATTACAATTTCTTTCCTTTTCTCTTAATCTGAAACCTAAAACAATAGAGTTAAGTAGGCTTATAAAAAGTGCAAAAATACTTTAAAATATTTATGCTAGGCTATACAAAAATTGCATTTTTCCTTTTCCATTTATTATTGATGTGTATGATACATTTTTATTTGTTCCTCTTTCTTATAATCTATGATTAATGGACGGATTGGAATATTGTCTTTATGTATTTTGGGCAGACCTGTGAACTGAGGAGCGAAGGCATTGATCGGTTTTAAATATCGTCTGGTGGAGTCATCACGTACATCTATTGATGGTAGAATTTAATTCTTTAACAAATTTCTTTGTGGGGTCAGTGGATATTTTCACGATGATATTAACATTGAAAAAATCATACGCTTTTTGGTTATAATCTTGTTTACGAATAACGACTATGGTATTGCCTTTATCAGCTTTTGAAAGTATGGCATCATTGTTTTCTAATTTAGTTTTAATTTGTTTTAAACATTTAAAATCATTACTGTATATATCCTTTAAACTCCCGCCTTTTTTTTACCATAAACTGTGTCAGATTTTAAGAAATTTGTTATTAATGAGAATCCTAGTCTCGTCCTGTAATTTCTTACTAGGTAATGTTTTTATTGCAGATTCAGCATTAATGACCTCACGCGTTAAAAAGTTTTTACTTAATTTTGGGACGTTGTATTTTAATCCTTTATTGAGAAAGTTGGTTTCATTCATATCGAAGTCTATGTTAGTTAGATTAGATACTCGAGGATAAAATTTTTGTTTACATATAATTATGTTACGGACGGGATGTTGTTTGCTAGATAAGCATTGGACCTTACGTTTGTGTATAAGAATGGTTTGTTTAGAAATGGTATTGACCTGGTCATTCACAAATCTCAAGGTACTGTCCAAACATGCGGGATGTAGTACAGTTAGTAGCTCTAAATGTAAATGAAATAATTCTGTTTAAAAATTATTACGACCCAAACGTGTAATTCCAATCGAAAAGAAGTCGGGTGTTTACAAAATCAACTGTGATGATTGTGACAGTATTTATGTGGGACAGACGGGTACGGCATTTAAAGACCGTTTTAATGAACATTTGCCGCATAAAAACAAGCATAAATTAAAATCTAACTTTGCTCAACATTTAATTGACAGTAATCATTCATACACTAATTTCAACAAAAATCTGGTTCCACTTCATATTTGCAAAAAAGGTAGACTTTTGAACGCCTTAGAAGAATTCGAAATTTATAAGGAGTTTAATAACAATCCGTCTAAATTTTTAATCGATCAGCTGGATTTTAAAAGTAATAGTTTATATTACACAGCCCTAGGCTATTCTAAACCGTTTTTCTAACTACAGTACTATATTTCGTTTGACAGTTTACGACAGTGTACCATGGACCACACTACGACCTACACGATGAAAATTGTCCAGCACAATTAAGTTTTTTAATTAAGTTTTTTAAAAGTGTTGTAACTGTGGTGTTTTTGTGTGTGTTTTAAACGTGTTATGTGTTTTATTGTGTTTGTGTAAGTGTATTTGACAATGGGATTGCGGTCCCGAAACGCGTCGTAAAACATTTGAACGACCAAAAAAGTCACAAGACTGAACATTAAAAGGTAATATTTAATATTATTATTAATATATTATCCTATATAATATTATTCAAAGTGACTTGGAATCCAAGAATCATGCAACTAAAATATCATTTCATATATAGGCACTCAATGTAGGCCTAACACTTAAGTGCAAGTCTTTTTTTTATATGCTATAGCCTAAAATTAAATCCAGTAGCCTACTGAGAGCCTAACAATTATAAATTATTTAAAAAGAGTTATAGTTTTGTAACCTACTATTTTAACACAGTAAATGCAACAAATACAAATCTAGAATATCTTAAAATTTAAACTTTTTCATAAATTACCTAGGCCTAGGCCTACTACCGACAACTAGATCTAAATTAGCCGATTTAAAACAATTAACCTGCAAAAAAAATGCAGGCTGTTAGCTAGTCTATGCCTAAATTCCATGTTAGGCCCTAGTTAATTTATTGTTTCAAAGATTCCCAAGTAGCACGCTACGTATATAATACGTAAATATAATGTATCAATGTATAAGATTGGCATATGTATTAGTTATACATACTATATACGTATTTATATATTAATACATAAATACATTCATAAAGAAAATCAAATTAGTAAAGTTTACAATGAAACGAAAAAATAAACCGGAAATTTTGACCGAAATTACGTATTAAGTAACACAATTGACTTTAAAGATTGCAAGAAAAAGATAGCAGGTGTATTTTATTATACTTACTTTACACCTCTTATAATCCAGACTTTACTTGCATTATAATCCACCAGAGTGTTCTGTGACATTGTCAGCGTAGTCAGTAAATGAGCAAATTGGTGAACCCGAAAAGCCACCACAGTTTTTCAAGTTATTTCAGGTATGTTGTGAGTTTTATTATAACAATATTAGCATATAATTTTGATGTTGAAATAAATACGTTTTAGTGTAATAGTGAAGATTTGTTTTAAAGTAGTTTATAGCATATTCGTTCTTTTGTACTTTGCTTGTTTTGAATTATATCTAGTGTTACGAATTGATGGTGTGTGTGTTAAAAGATATATAGTAGTTATATTCAGTATTAGAGTTAGTATGTTTGGTGTAAAGATATTACTTTGCGTAAGACAGATGGAGGTAAACAAGGCATCATAATAAGGAAGGATGAGCTTGGCGGAAGTGTTTCTGTGTTGCACGGAAGAACAGTGTAGTTTGTCAACACGGAAGTTAGATGGGTTATATAAGCATAACCCAAATCTAGATTCGAGGCCAGTCTGTTAAGGTGTTGGGCCGGTAGGTAGGCCAGTCTGTTAAGGTGTTGGGCCGGTAGGTAGGCCAGTCTGTTAAGGTGTTGGGCCGGTAGCTAGGCCAGTACAGAAACCTATCATTCAATATTTACCGTAAAAATATCATTAATAAGCGAAACTATTATCGAGGCGTCACAAATATTATCGACGCGGCATCTCTACTCGCGCGTCATACAAATTATCTTTCGTCTAACATTCGTGTTCTGATATCCCAAATATCCAGCCAAGTAAAACAACAAAGCCACTCGACTTACTTCAAAGTCAAATTAACACGAAAGTTCATCACACTCACCGTGTGTACATAAACTCGTAACACATACGCACAAAACGCAACGTTTGTGAATTCCAAAGCTGATGGCGCATACAAACAATCAAAGAAGACGCACTACTTGGCAACACTGTATTCTCAACTAGGCTTATTAAATCCAGCTCAATCGCAAATACAGCCATATGCTACCAAATATAGTAGGTCAAACCGGAGAAGACTATTTTTCACGAGGAAATAAGAAAAACAAATCGCTGATCACAAACTCTATCGCCTTTAACAACCACCTCGTACACTCTGCACTTGAAATACAACACTTGAAAAACCATATTGCTTATAATATTCATAACATTTAATTGAAACAATATCACACACATCTATAAATATACACATATTATACCACGTACATATATACCAATACATATCTATCAACCAATCAACGTAATCTGTAAAACGTAAAAAATGAAAAAGAAAAACCACTGTACTAATCCATACAAAAAAAATTAAATTTAATCACCTAAACAAATCGCTCTCTTTTCTTCTAAACAGAAACTTAATTCAACTTCCAAATTGAATTAAAGCCAGTCTGTACTATATATCTTTTAACACACACACCATCAATTCGTAACACTAGTAAAGTTTTGGATGGCCAAAAAGACAGTTGTAGTTTAACTATTTTACTTCAATAATCGCCATTGGAATAAGTTTATAGTTTAAATTAAGTTATGTTTTGTATTTATATATATATATATATATATATATTGTTGTATTAAATTAAATACAAATCGCTATACCGGTAATCTTGTGAATATCTATAGGTTAGACACTTAACCTAAAACCTAGGTCTCTAAGAAGTCATGTTCGTTCGGTCTATCCTAGGTTAACTAGACTCTCCTAGGCCTAGGCTGAAAAAATAAAATAATCCTAAATACAAATCGCTATACCGCTAATCGTGTGAATATGGGTTGGGCTTAACCTAAAACCTAGGTCTCTAGTTCATGTTCGTTCAGTCTATCCTAGGCCTAGGCTGAAAAAAATAAAATAATCCTAAAATACATAAATACATTACGTTTTAAAACCAGGGACCGCAAGAGTTTATAAAATTATAAGTTAAGAAAGTTTTCTGCCATAAGTTTACTATTCGATCCTAGGCTGATATTTTTGCAGACGACAACGTTGTTTTACATTCTACAGTTAAGTTAAATGTTGAATTCAGTTAATTATACTGTGACTAAATACTATAGGTTAGAACATTTAGGCTATTTTTTAAAATTATTCTTGCATTTCTGTTGCCATAGGCTAGCCTAGGGTCGAATAGTAAACTTCCGCCAGTTTTCTTAGTTAAAATTTGGTTTTCGTTAATTTATGAAAATAGACAGTAGCAATATGTAAAACTTACATGTAGCAACTAAAAAATCGGCTTATATTGAACTAATACATATACGAAAATGCAACATGTTGTTGTTGATATATTTTATTACCTTCTGTGTTTTATGATAGTATAATACATTAGCCACTGCAATTTACCACAGAGATTATCTGCATTATTTGTGTAGACTACAACTCTCATATATGCATGTAAACATTATTGTCAACAACAAAAAAACTCCTTTAATTCTTTAATAGGCTACAGGATACAGTAGTTCAAATAGGCCTACAACAAAAAACTGAAAACGATCAATAGTTTAGCCTAGGCCTACATAGTAAATAATCAGGATTTAAAATATTGAAAACTTTAAAAAATAATCTGAATATAAAACATTTTGATTAATAAATAATAGGCCTAGTCATAAAGTCATAATCCAATATTTCAGAAAAGGATAGGGTTAACTTTCTTTTCGTAACCACGAGGTGAATGGCAATAAAACTTATTAGCCTACTTTTTTTTTAAAGAATTAATTACAAATTTACTCAAATTCTTAAATGTATAAAAGTTATTTTTATAAATAAAATTGTATAAATTGTGAAAGATTTCAAAGAATTACCTCGATTCATGATAGATAGGTTTTCAAAACCCAGCATCCACACTCCATACCAGCGTTACCAGCACCACACCGTCCACATGTATAAAGGTAAAGAAGCAAGAAGCAGAAGGAAGTAGGAAATCAAGGTCTCTAGATAGAAAAGGTTACCTCATTCAGGAAATATCAAAAAAAGTGGAGTGAGGGCTGTGACGTGGTTATTGGTACAACTAGACAGTGATCAAAGTTCTGTCGTTTACGTTTATACGCGTTACTCATTTGTGAATGTTTGACGGCTTGTGTTTTTTGTTTAAACTTAAACTTTTTTAAATTAGTGTATATTAAGTGTTTAAAGTAGAAGAAATATATTATTTACAATTGATAGAAAATCAATAAATAAACCTAAAGGTGGTTCCGTTTGTGCGGTTGCAACTTGCAAATATTATTATGGAAAAGCAAAACAAGAAGGAAGAACTGATATATCTTTTCACAGGTAGGCCTAGATATTTTTTGTTTCTATTGTAATAGTAAATAATATAATCCCACTTACTCATATAAAATGTTATTATAATTTTCTTTTGTCTTAATATTTTGATTTAAAAGTAGTTTCTGTGGCTATCTTTTGCATTAAAATTGTAAAAAATAATTTTTTGTTCAACAATTTAACTTAATGAGTCTGTTGAATAAAAAATAACCAAAAGCTATAACTTAAGACTTTAAGTCATTACTTTAAAATCGTGTGAATAATAATAAGCAATAGCTAGTACTAAAAGCTTTGTCTAATAATTTTAAGCTTTCACTAATTTTCCTAGCTAAAGCTTAAAGTGAATAATATGTAGCTAAGGGGCATATTACACTACCATTGTTATTCGTCAAATATTTTGTCAAAATTGTATCAAAGAAAACATATTAGGACTACACCCGTCCAATTTTTTTGATTAGTTGGCTTATTAAGTACCTTACATCAAATTTGGGGGTATGTTTCGGTTTTTTCTTTTATTATTGTTATTTATTAACTATTATTAAATAATTACTGTTGAAAGATCGTGATTCATATCTTAACGGGTTTGGGGTTTTAAAGATTTCAAAAACAAATCTTAAAAAATCTTGTAAATATACTTTTACAACAAAGTAAACATAATCAAAGACTCTTTAATGTTTTACAAAAAACATAAACATAGGCTATACTGCAAACCCCAATATTACAGACTGAAAAACATTTGTAATTAATTGGTTATAAAGGTTTTTGCCTTACATCGCGGTTTTTGTAGGCATTCGTGTAATTGTTTTCTGGGAATTTTTTTCAAAAATGTCTTTTCATAGAAACCTAATTTGGACTATTACGAACATTTTAAAACAAAAAATAGCAAAATCGGTCCAGCCGTTCTCAAGTGATGCTTACCAACGAATAGCATTTAATTTTTATTATATAGATTAAAATGTATTATCGTGATTGCATTTTTTTCTTTTTTATTCTGTAAAAAATATTAAATACAATTTTAATTACTGCTTTTTAGTTATATGATTTAAAATGTATTACCAAGATAGTTTTTTATTTTAAATTTTAGTCAGTAAAAATATAAATTAAAATTTGTATGATTATACTTTTGTTATTATTGTAAATTGCTAATTAATAACATAAACATAATGTTTTTGAAAAGTTTAAGATAGATTCTTACAATTACAAATGTTGAAATGTGTAACTTAAGTATCATTTTTAAAAACTGCAACCCCAAAAATAGTTTAAGAGGCCGCAGGACTTGATTTAAAAACCGCCTTTTAGTTTCCAAAGTAAGCACCAGAGTCGCTCTCTACAAGTTTGTCCGTATCACTGCTTGGAGCGCTGCCTGCACAAAGTGAGGTTGCACAACCCTCGACTGTCTGCTTGACCTTCAGCCGTAATAGAAAAATATGATAGGAGGGGGAGAATGCTTACAAAATTTAGGTTCGTCCATAAGAATCGCGTAGCGTTGACATTATTATACTCTGCATACAAACTGTAAGTTGGCTGTCGGGCCAGCCAGCTACCTGGGTTTGACCCGTGTAATCACCCTGCTCTCGCAGTTCCTCTACCTACTATACTTCTAATACATTCATTAACTTTTTTATCCGACTCATAATTTGTAATTCTACATATAGTATAATTTATGAGTAAGTAAACAAATAGGAGGAATGATATCAAACACGATGTGTTTTGTTTGAAAAACAATATTGTCTCATCTAATTTATTCAGCAAAAACATCAATATGTAAAATTACCCAAAAGAAATTTTGTTTATATCTGAAAATCATACCATAAATAAGTTAACTATTATTTTACAGGCCGTTTATTAAAAACTTTATCAACAGTTTAGGAAAATATGCAAAAACTTATAAATAAATACACATTGAAAATAACAACAAATATTTTACAAACTGAAGACTGTACACTAAATTACAATAAATACTTCTTCAAGCCAAGGTAAGTAAAACATTTGTGCTAAAATAGCATTTTAATTTCTTTAATAACTTTTTAGTTTACTAAGTGGGGTGCTTACATTTAGATATAGGCTACATAGCATTCACATATAATATTAACTGATTGTTTTTTTTAAATAACACTAAAAGTTTATAGCTAAAAATTTAGATTTTTATTTCTGTTACTTTACGAATCAAAAATACAATTTCGATAAATCTCTGATAACACTATCTAAACACATGTGTACCTCTAGCACACAGGGAGTGCGGGTAGAGGCCAGGTCAAGTCGCCTCACACTCTAGAGCGCAGGAGATTAGAAACGACCATATTTCTGTTCATTAGTCACCTAGTGAATAATGGATCTTTTTTAGTCGAAAAATGTTAATTATAAGTAGTATACAAATATATTTAGGTACCTATACAATCGTTTATTATTTTCATAATATTAAAAGACCTTTGCCATTTAGTGTCCCATGGTTAAACAAAATCTCATTCGATTAAAACAGCTTTAATAAATTATATTTATAATGAATATGCGAATGTATGTTAATCATAAAGTATAATAACAATACAGTTTACGTATTTTCTTTTAATCCCAAATTTACAACAATTACAATATATTATAGAATGCTTGGTATCACTTTTCTTGTAATTATGTGTACAATTTATATTTATTAAACATTTCTAGATAAAATTACAAATAATTCGACATCGCAGCTGAACAGCTGACGTGAGTTGAGAAAATTTCAAAAATTAAGTTTATATATATGGTTTAATTTTTCAACCAACTACATATTTAGGAAATTGGTCTACTCATGACGCGACGGCCCTGAACAGCTGCCTGTGTGTACGAAATATATTGGTAAAATTTGTTTGCACCTAAGCCTCCAGCTTCGACTCACGCGATCCTTCGTTCCACTCGCAGTGGAAAAACACGCTTTGCGGGTTTGCACCTCGACCTTGCGGCCTCGAGCTATGCTTCACTTTGCTCGCAAACTACAAATTCTGCCGTCGATATCGGATTAGAAGATGCCCAACGGTAAAATCCACCACCTGGATTTGAATCGGGTACTTTTATGGTATTTTACGTTTTGATCGATTTTGGGGGAACCAAGCGTGCTATAAAAGGTCGTGTAAAAAACAAAGGTCGTGTACAACTAACATGTGTACCAAATTTGGACTAAATCGGACTTAAAATTCGGCCCATAGAGTGCGAACACATATAGTACATATATATAATTTTTAATGACACCCTAAACGTGTTCTGGGGACCATGATCGGTGCTCATTTACTACTCCCGACCTTGAGTCTTTTTATAAGGGTCACTGCAATAGGTCATTTTTCCTATGGAAATTCGTTAATAAAAAAAAATAAAAAGTTTGATTGGGAAAGCCCATTAGGTAGTGTAGAGGAAATACGGTCAGTCCTAATCAGCTGCGTTTGTGTGTGTTGAACTTACCTGGCCTCTACCTGGACTCCCTATTGCTATAGTTACATACAAAATAATGTCTATTTCATAAAATATTTTCTTAGGCCCTACATATAATTAACATTTAATTTTTTGAAAGCCAATAGGGCGAAGCCCTGTGGCGGATTTGTTTGAGAAACAAACTTGACCGAGATTTTGGTATGAAGAAGCTATGTAACAGATTTGGGCTCTATTCATGAACGCGTAATGAAAGCCAAAGGGACAAGACTTAGGCCTACAGACGGACAATAAACCCCTAACCTACTCTCTGTAAATGAGTGGGCTTCATTCACTTCGTGCAGCCAATCATATCACTGTGACACTAGATTTTGGTTTTCTTGCTTAGTTTTCGCCCTAAAAATAGAAGGTATACAGGTGATTTTTAATTTATTACTATATTAATAACTAAGGGAAACCCCTGCGTGCTTCGCGCGCCAACCCCGTTGGAACCTTCTATACACATAATCATGTTATGTTTTCTTTATAATGAAAGGGTATTAATAATAATAACCCCAAATCTAAGACGGTAAATAATGTTAAATTAATGTTAAAATCAAATTATTTCTTATATTTTATAACAGCAGTTATAGGCCCTAATAAAGGTTAAAAGAACCATTAAGGCTCAAGTCTACGCTTTAATAAAAACCTAACCTAAAATTTAGAAATACAAAGTTTGAAATTAGCTATTAATGGAAATATTACAGTAAACAGCTGTTATCTGTTATTTTATTCAATTAGTTGCTATGGTAATAAATGTAGATACATGTGTTGATTTATTAGTCTAGGCCTAACCTAAGAATATTTTCCTACTAAATTTACAAATATTTAAATAAAAAAAAATGTTTTTATTGAAATGAATTATAGCCTATGTTACTCAGGGATAGTGTAGCTTTTTATTAGTAAAACTATTTTTTCAATCGGTTCAGTAAAGTTCCAGAGATTACCCCCTACATACAAACAAAACACAAAAAACTTTACCTCTTTATAATCTTACTTATATAATTCAGTCCACCCTTAAACGTTTGGTAACCCTATTGATATCTATTTCTGAAGATCTTCCTGGCCGATTTTAGTGCTGTTTGTTTTGCATGACAGATAATGTTGTCATTACTATAAAATTTACGAAATCGATTTGGTATTTCAGGCCAAGCACTTTGAAATAAACATTTTTAGTCTCTTGAAATTTTTTCTAAAAACTCTTCCTTTTCGAGATATTAGCAACTTTATGTCGATTTATTTCAACACGTTTAGGGCCGCCATTTTGTTTTGGGTGGTCCGATTTTTATTTTTATTTAATTGTAATCACATCATAACACAACATAGAAACTTTGCCAAGAACAGAACAGAGAGGGTAGCTCGTAGCTGGCGACTGACAATCTTCCTCTTCCTTACCAAACTACGCTAGTGGCATCTGACGGACACCGGCTAAACTACTGCGGCACTAGGCGACATTCACAATTTGTAAGGTGTTATACAATCGATAAAAAATAATTCTTTACATGAATTAGTTCCAAATTCCTAAGTATCAAATTAACAAGTAATAAATATCCTTAAAAATGGCGTAGGTTTGAAAATTTTAGGTTTAGAAATGCAGGTTTTGTAGTTGAATGCGTTTTGTATAAAAATGCTATATTTCTTATGGGAATTCAAAATACGTATTTCATTCAAATAAAATCTGAATAAAATGTATTAAGGACAATGACTTAGGTTAAAATGAACCTATAATACTACTTAATCAAACTACTATAACAGATTATGGAAAAAAATTTTTTTATGATTTTAATTAAGACAAATGTAAATCCACCCCATGTTAAACTGAGCAGCGGAGCCATAGGCTGCCTGGCTGAGTCCTGCCGCCTCTTAATACATCTATTTTAAGGTATCTTGTACGACGAAACATATACATATTTCATGGTAGCGCGGTGTTTTTATACTATAATGACGTCACTGGACAGGGAACGGGTCGAGGGGTTTGAGTTTGTTTACATGACTATGAGGTAACCTTTTCTATCTAGAGACCTTGGAAGGAAATAGGAATTAATTGGTTATGGTATATGCCAAGGGTGACTTGAATTGCAAATAACTATGTAGGATTAATTAAATTATAATATTTTCGACCATTATAATAATTATATATTTGTGAAATTAGTATTTTTTAATTGATAATTAATTATTATTAACGTGTAAGTAATCAACTTTCATAGTGTAAAAATAAGAAACAAGAAAAATTGCCTTGAGTCAAAATTTAAAATACCGTAGGCTACCGGTACTCCATTTGAAAATAATATATATATATATTGTACACATAACAACGAAGTAAATTATCAAAGTTTCTTCTTTTTGTATTTGTCACTTTAGGTTCTTAAGGAACAAATTATAAAATATAATTAAATTGAACAATTAATTAATTATTGATGTATAAAATTAAGAAACAAATTATGTTTTGACTAGTAAACAACCGTGAAAAATCACAGGCAGATGAATCAGATACACATCAGAAATAAATCATTTAAAAAATACTATTTAAAAATAACAGACTTTATCTAGGCCTACCTAACTATGCACTTTTAATTTGGTAAAAGTGTACAATTTATAAGAATTATAAAACTGTAGGCATATTTGTTAATATTTTTTATTTACATAGCAGTACCTATGTTATTTAAAGAAAGACAAAAATTCTATCTATTCTTTTAATTGCTTTTAACTTCATATTGATACAGTAGATCAAATGATTTAGAAGTTATAAATATTATAGTGAAGAAATTAATAATCCAATATTAATATGTTTATATGTTATACGAAGATGTACGAATGTTTCCGAAGTTAAACGAATAGGTATCTTTTCTTTAAATTTAAATAAATTAATATATTGATGATAAAAGGTTGTATGTTGTATTTATACACAGTTTATAACTTCAAAGCAAATCTTATAACGTATTATAGCATACATTAGTTTTATAACTCATATTTAAAAAAATCAACTTCATAAGAAATTATAATGATTGAAGTTTTCCTACGTAACCCCAAAGTATAATAATCTACGCTGGGTTTTGCTTAAGTATTACCATTGACTATGTAAAAATGAGTAGACGTCCCAAGAGTATAGTAGTAAATGAAGCCAGGAAAAACGACGGCACAGCAAGGGCATCTATCGGGAGTAACAAGAAGCCAGTCATAAGCGTAGCAGTAGGCCAGCGCTCCGTGGTGAAATCACGAACTATAGATGGCTTTAATAAGCGGAGACTTATTTTGAGTACTGTGCGAGAGAGAAGGAGATAGTTTCGAGGAAGAGCACACAACTTCCCCTTCCCCCTCGCACTACCACTTTGTCACTT
>JAGFPH010002975.1:143375-169374 GCA_018207615.1 Philaenus spumarius | reverse complement strand
AAACTTCCTGCATAAACTTACATTCCTATAAAATATTTTACAGTAACTTAAATTTGGTTAATATTATTGTACTTTAAAGCTTTTTGATTTTTAGAACCTCCTTTACTGTATATTTTTTAAACTTAATGTACTTAATTTATTTATATGTAGTACGATATTTAAAGCGCCTGTAGGCTACTAGGTACACATTTTTCATTTACTGTATTGTTTGTGCTGATTTTGTTGAGAATTTAGTCAATAGAATTAATTTGAAAAAAAAAAAACGGCTGTTTTAATTACTTAAATCCATTTTAACATAAGAATGCATGATCAATATCAATACTATGCTATATGACGTTCTATTTTCCGCTATCGCGTCAGTCTATTATTAGTCCCCGTTACTCGCCTTTGCGCCTGCTAAAAAGGCGATACCGCGTGAGGACATGGCTGTTTACGGGCAGGTCCAGGGACCATCTCGTGGCTCGCGGACAGTAAGCAATGAACCAGTGAACACGTGTGTCCATGTTATATGACATAATTAACATTGCGATTATTTTAAATGTAGTTTTTTGTGTTTTAAAGTATTGTGATGTGTTGTGTTGTGTGTTTTTGTGTAATTTTTAAAGTGACGAGCATTTAAATCAAATGCTATAACATAAAAGTTTCGGTTTGACAATGCCTGAATGAGATAGGCGAAACGGTCGTCACCGATTACAAAAACGATTACTGGACTGCGAGCAGTTTTATATATAAATAAGGTATTTATTTAATTATAAGTATAACACTTATATGTTTGATATTAATAATATAATAAACGTGTCTAGAGCGTAATTAGTATTAAGCCATCAGAACAAAGTTTTCGAGATGAGACAGGAGGATTCTAAATCTGTGTACTATACAAGTAAACCTACAACGATTATATTTTATTCATAGGCCTACTGCCTTCTAAACTAATGATAAAATACAAACTTAAAAAACACGTAAAACATTGGCTAACTTGAAATTAGTTCTAGTATTTAAAATGTATACAAAATATCAGAACAGAAAACATCGTTATGTAATTTTCATGACATAGTTGTGCGTAAATAAACTTTAAACATTTTTTATTTACAGATAAGCTTATAGCTAGTATGTACCACAGTTATTCTACAAAATACTTTGTAAACGTATTCACTCGAAAACATTGTGCCAATAATATTCAGACCTCCACTTTTAATGAAAACTTCCATTTCAATAATTTATTTATATATTCATGTTTCCAACAGTTTTCATCTAGTAGGCAAAAGTGTGTTTTCCACAAAGGCAGAACTCCCCGTTTCTGTTAGTATTCTGGGCACGAATTGTGTTGAACAAATTTAAAATTTCCACTCCATTTTTAAAAGAGTAATATGAATGCAACCGATTTGTTTTCAAATTTACACAATAGTTACTCCTATTTGGTTTTTAATCAATGTTTATATTTTATTCTGTCATTTTAAGTATTTTTCAAACTAAAAATTGTTCATAAGCTGCAGTAGTGTTTCCATCATTTGTAGGCATTTATAATACAAAATAGAATACAGTAAACCTGTTAATAAATTGAGATAATATATTTAATCTAATACATTCTTATCTTTTTATTCACTGTTGATGAATTATATTTAAAAACTATTATTTTGCATGTAAGTTTACCTAGAGTTACAATAAAACCTATACCAACAATATACTTAATTGTGTAAAATAAGTTACTTTGCCTCTTATCCGTAAGTGATCTCGTTGATCTTCTTTTTCACCTTGAACGCATTTCGAGAGTGCTGCCCCATCATCAGACTAAATAATTATTTCCTTGATTTCACGCCAACAGCCGGGTCACGTTACAAATATAAGGCGAAATACTTTATTATGTTTAACCAACTAAAAAATGTGTTAATAATAGCTCAATTATGTAAGTGTGTTTCCATACTGGCTTGGGAGATAAATGTTTCAAATTTGATTCTTCTGCAATAATTACTTAAAGCACTTTTCAAAACATCTTAAAAAAATCGCGATTTTTTTTCTTTTTTGATACAAGAACAAACGATGGTTCTGAAGGTAAATAGCTTTCTGTTGTTCAATAGTGGCGTGGATTGAACACTTACAAAAGATTTACTTTAATTTTTTTGAAGACAGTTATGGCATTTAGTTTTAAAGAAAATTACATTTCAATCATTTGTCTATAAATTAATGTTGCATGAGTTTTCATCTTAAAGTTCGTTTTGTTTGTATCCAAGTTACTGATGATTAAAAGGATAAATTATGTCCGTTTGTGTAAATTTTTGAAATTTTTGTTTACATAGATTGTTGGTTGACACGTTTTGGTGATCGTTCCATCTTCAGATTATCGCTGTGTTGAGGTCGTTAATACATTAAAATAAATTACATTAGAACATAACACATATACACGAGCACAACAACACAAATATCCCAAATAATACCACGAGTGTGTACACCATCAAATACTTTTAACTACCCAGTAAAAAATAATATAGCATCGTGTTGCTCTATTTGTATTGTATATATTAGAAGTACTGAAGCAGAGGTAATAAATAAAATTGAACTAAATAATTTATGGTAATATGTACATTTTGTTCGAATATGCTAATCAGAATTTAACTAGGAAATTACATACTGCAGTTTAAAGTTCTCAAATAAATTTAATAAAGTTTGTTAAATCTTAAATCTTAACCTGTTTTATGTAAAAATATAGAAATGAACTTACACAATCATGTAAATAAGTTGTTTGTTAACAACTGAACTGTTAACTGTATGCATCTCACTCGAATGGGTGGAACGCTGGTGTGAGAGAATGGGTCTAACTGTAAACCCAGGGAAAACAGATCTCATTCTCTTTACTAGGAAACGTCGGACGGATTGTCTGTACATGCCCAGTCTACTGGGACAAAGACTTACATGCTCCGAAACAACAAAATACTTAGGTGTCATCCTAGACACAAAGCTGATCTGGAGTGAACACATAAGAAGAAAGGCAGCAAAAGCGTGCAACGCTTTCTGGGCATGCAGAAGAGCGATTGGAAGCTCATGGGGGCTTCGGCCCCAGATGATGAACTGGCTCTATGTTACTATAATAAGACCGTCTCTAACTTTTGCCTCTATTGTCTGGTGGCCCGCTACCAGGAAGGAATGGGCAAAAAGAGAACTTAATAAAGTACAGCGGATGGCTTGCATTGGAATCACGGGGGCCATGAGAACTACCCCCACAGCGGCCATGGAAATCTTGTTGGAGCTCCCACCTCTGGAACTCATAGTACAGAAGGAGGTTAGTAATGCCGGAATGAGATTGAACACAGGAGGGAGTTGGTCAACATCTCTTGCAAGAAATGGACACGGTGAGTGTCTGAACAAGATACTGGAGTGGGATCCGATGCTGCAAGCCGGTACGGACTACATGACTCCTAAGTATAATTTCAATAGCAAATTGGAGGCTATTTATCCGGCTCGGGAAGAGTGGCTACAGAAACAAGTAGGTCTTGGAAATGGACAAATCTGGTTCACGGACGGGTCAAAAACAGACAAAGGTACGGGAGCCGGAATGTACATGCATAAAGGACCGTACATCCAGGGAAGATACTCAACGTCGCTAGGACTATACTCTACGGTCTTCCCAACGGAGGTATACGCATTACTTGCATGCGTAAAACGAATACTGGAATCAGGAAGCATGAGCACAGATGTTGCGATATGCTCTGATAGTCAGGCGGCTATAAAGGCCATTATAGCTACAAGAACAACATCAAAACTGGTCTGGGAATGCCAATTACTGCTGGATAAGTTGTCAAGCAGTAGGCAAGTAAGACTTGTTTGGGTCCCTATACATGAAGGAGTGAAAGGGAATGAAATGAAATAGCAGATAAACTAGCTAAGAGAGGAGCAGAAACTCCATCGATGGGCCCAGAACCAATGATAGGAATATCAAGAGGCTATGGGAAAGAAATCGTAAGAAAAAATGTTCAATCAGGACACTTGCGTAGATGGAGAGAGACGGTAAGAGGTCAGAGACAGGCACACGACTTCATTGAAGGTCTGGATGGACACCTAAGCAGAATACTGCTGGGTCTTGGCAGGCCGGAAGTGAGGTTGTTGGTCGGTCTACTGACGGGACACAACTCTCTGAGTAGGCACCTCCACCTAATGGGGCTGGAGAACAACCCATTATGTCGAAGGTGTGTAGAGAAGGAGGAAACTTCTTTCCACGTTCTATGCGAATGCGCTGCCCTCGCATCAATGAGGCAGAAATATCTGGGACAAGGATACCCTGACACCAGTTATATACGAGAGGAAGACTCCCTCGTTTCGCAATAAGTGCGGGTTTGATCACCCGCCTGGACATGGGGCACAGAGGACCTCATGGTTTAGGTGCAGTGGGTCCCGGGGGAGGATCACACAAACCCCCTAATAATAATAATAATAATAATAACTGTATGCATCAACGATGTATTTATGTCTGGTTTTCTTATTACTCATACTCATTGCTTATGTGTATTTCTATGATTTATTATAGTCCCCTACGTCAATGAGTACAGTAAACACACTAATTGGTTTAAATGTATTGTTCTCACACAGAAGGCCCAGCCTGGACTATATTTACCTGTTACTATGGCGTTCCTTGTGGTCCCGAGTCAAATACCCATGACACATAAAGAAAACATGTATTTACGAATTTAAACCCGCGTCACGAACATTCAAGTATAGTTACATATTTTCTATTGAGGGTTTTGCAATAAATCTTTATTATGACTAAATAAAAAATAAAAGTTCAAATTTTTACTTATTCTGTCTGTGGTTTGTTGTGCTTTATAGTTTGTACCCCTAGTAGTTGTTTATTTTATTACAATCTTCCTTGAAAATTAATTGTTTTACCATTTTATGTTTATCTTTAATTAAGTCACTTGTAAGCATATTATTAAACCTTTTGTTTAATTTTACTTTATTAACTATTGTTTGTGTTTAATTAAATGACATTTTAATAATACTCTTGGTTCAATCTTTAAACTAGTTTTAACTTTAAAGGTTTCAAGTAATTTAGTTGATCATCTTAAAAATTAAATTTATTGTATATTGTTGAAAGTGGTTTTCTAAAACGTTTCCATTAAACTGTAATTAAAAAAAATTAATTTAAAGGAAACGCACACTAGAACCACAGTTCCAAGATACTATGTACATGTACGAGATATGTTTTAGTGTTATTGTTATGTTCTTGACCTAATACCTACTTATCGAAATTAAGACCAGATAACCTACTCAAGGATCACAGAGCTGCCTTGTAATTTTGCAAACAAAGTATCAGTATTAGTACAGACATTTCATATATATATATATATATATATATATATATAATTATAACATAACCATGTGTTGGATATTATCATATCAATTACCATAATGTACTATGTTTTGGGTTGATTTGTGTACAAACTTACTCTACATGCATTTATATAAATGATCCGATGTTCTCTACAAATAATAATTAAGTTTACTAATGTATTTAAAAATGTTAAGAACAATCGATAGAAGTCAAACGCCCAATGCGAATAACATAAACCAGTTTGGCGGTTGACATTTTAAAATGTTTTACACTTAAATTTTTGAATGAAATTTTTTTGAAATTGGTAAATATTTGGTATCTAAGAATAAAACAGTTCAGTCATTGTGAATAAAAAAATACCTAAACCTAAACTGTTTAGATCTACATGCACCATCTTGAAATGTTACCAATTAAGTCAATCCTTTTTTCAAAAATGTTTATTTAAAAAAAAAAATTAAATATCGATAGCACTCAACATTTTTCAGAAACCATCCAACCTTCAAAAATATCCCTTCTGTGACATTGGGTATTGAAACAAATGTTGTTTTAGAATTTTTATTTGGTAAGTATAAGGATTTCAGTTTAAACCAAGTGTCTAACATGTTTACTCACTTTAATTACTGTACTGGAAGGCCTATTGCTCTATGTATACAATTAACACACCAAATATACATATGTGTCCACACAGATTCAACTAAAATACTATATTATTAATTCAAATCATCAACTGTAATTAAGTTACTGAATGATGATTCACTCTGGATATTAATGATGCACCTCTCTTATATATTATATGTATTTTGATTGTGAACCCGAAGACATTTTTACATTACTAAATGTTACATAGATCAGTTCAGAAGTCAAAACAAAATCGTACTCTTTAAATCTATTTCCAAATGGCACAAAAATAAAACTATAAATATGATGAATTGTGAAATTACGGTTTAAGTTCTTATATATAAAACTATATATAAATAAAAATGTGTTCTATTAACATCCAATTTGTTTATATATTTTCATAGTTAGGATTAGTTAAGACTAAAATATTTGGCACTTGATTTGGTTCTATTTCCAACTTATTTAAATGATAATTAACATAAAACAAGATTTAACCTATCTGCACGCCTTTAAAAAGAAGGTATTTCGCATGGACTTTAAAAAAAATACGATGTAGCCTGAAGTTTGTACTTATAAATCATCTACAATAATTAATAAACTTTTTTTATCCAGGCGAAAACTCTTAGTGGTTATTATCGCACGCCAATCTACAATAAAACGATTTTTTTTAATTGCGAAAAATTTGTGAGATCTATATAAGTAGTAAATCTAATTATTCTATAAATCTACGATAAATTGTGTTTTATGTAAATGTGAATAAGTAGTAAGATTTATAGAAGTAGTAAATATAAAATATTATTAAGTTCTTTAACCAGCAAGTTTTACAATTTATATTAATTAAATCTTTTCATATGTTGTATTATTATTATTATATATTAACTAAAGTATCTTCAGTTTTTGTTCGTTTCGTAATGCTGTATTTTAAAAATTGACTGCTGGTTTCCAATTGTCATGTTTAAAAAACAAAACACAATGCATTACTACTAATAAACATGAAAACTCTAATATGTATATTCAGTTTTAAAACAGTTTTTCTTATAAAACCATATAGCGCAATCATGCCCAGTTACGTGCTGCGGACTATACTTACAATAACTGTGTAGACGATAAATAAAAATACTGAAGATGTTAGTTCATTTAATTACAATTATAATTACTTAAAAAGTTAATTAAATTTTTCTGTGAGTCAAAACATTTCAAGAAAGTTTAATACATGTTACTTGATAATTGCTTTCAAACTTGCATGCGAATCAGCTATTGTAAGGGAAAGAGAAGAAGGTCATGAAAATAAAATCAAATAAATATTGTTTTATCGTTGAACAGTGACTAACCTTCTAAAAATCGACACATTAAATCAATACTCGTCTAACAATTGTATTTAAAAGCGCCAATTGAATGAAAATATTATATTGTCAAGTACTATTATAATAAGCATATTAAAGAATGTGATTTAGCCGTGGACATTAATTTAAAAGACACCGAAAAGATCTTATTCAATAATGTAATTTTTTTATAAATAAAACAAGGTTAAATTGTTACCTTTAATCGGCCAAAGCATGTAAGCAATTCTGGTTTCAATAGAACATTTTATATTTTACATTTAATAAGAACTGACATAGTCTTGACAAATAATGAATCACTATAAAACCATATAATATTTAATTAACATAAGAGGAAACTTAACTACAGCAAAACAGTTTACGTGAAGCATTCAGTAGTAAATATGTTTATAATCAGTTAAAAGAGATTAGTTTAGTAGATAAATCACCTGACGTAGTAAATATTTAGTTTATAGTAAGTAAGCAGTAAGCACTGTTTCGTATAAAACTTATTCATAAAACTGCTTCGTGGTGTCCTACAATTTATCCTGCATTAATAAGTGGGATTTATTAAATGAACTAGGGGAGACCCCTGCGTGCTCCGCACGCCAACCCCCCAGCCCTTCTGAAAACATATGTTATGTTTTATCTATATCTATTCTATACATATAAAAATGAATTGCTGTTCGTTAGTCTCGGTAAAACTCGAGAACAGCTGGACCGATTTGGCTATTTTTGGTCTTAAAATGTTTGTAGTAGTTCATAGAAGGTTTATACGTAAAGAAAAGTTTGAAAAGTTTCCCGAAAAAGTTTCAAATTTGAAAGAAACTGAACAGCATTTATTGTATGAACTCAAAACCATAGCTCACAAAAACAGCTGTTCCTATAAACAGCTAATGTTTGTTTACATGTATTACCATAGCAACATTACTTAGCAAATTTATAATCACTTTAATACTCTTCAAAACAGCTTTTTAGGGTTAGATTGAAAAACTATAAACAAACACAAATAAAAACGCTAACAGAATTATAATTCAACTCAAACATTGGTTATTAAATATCTATATAGGCCTACTTAGAGATATGCTGCTTAAAATATTGTTTACATGAAATATAGGCTATCATAACTATGAAGTTTTTAATACTTTTCAAAACATATTTTCGCTATCAATAATAATAATAACAAACAAATTATTTGACACCATGCATAACCATAAACATACACGGAACATACACGAGTTTAAACATATTATATTGAAACTAAACAAACCATCTGAATTAAACTAAATGCCATTAAAATATCACATTCGTAGCTTTATTTTGATATTTACTGTATATTGTATATTTAAATACTAAACAATATATATCTTATACTAATAATTAGTATAAGATATAATTTTATATTTTATAATTATTAGGAATATACATTTAAAATTACAAACTCTATTTGAACCAGTTTGTTACATATTGAATTAACGCTAATGTTACAAAGTGATTCAAATATCTTTTTACGACCCCAGCTAATTTAAACCCTCACTAAGTAAGGGTTAAAAGAAATTCGAAATTTTAGGGTGGTTTGGGGAAGGGGGTCAAAGTTACTAAAAATCCCTTTAAGAACGAATTGGAATGAAATTTGGTACGTAGCTTCCTCTAAGGCCGTAGGTGCTCGCAACATTGTCAATGAAATTAAGTGAAAGTCAAATTTAGTAAAAACTATAAATTAAAACGATATATTTAAAGCTTTTTCATGTTAGATAGTAGTTTACAGGAATATAATTTTCAGTGCTTTCCTAAATATCGTAGACTTTTTTCATGACCACAGTAGGATACGCACAGGTATTCAACGAACACTTAAAAAGAATTACAATTACGTCAAAAAGAATGAAAATACCAACAACAACGGGCAACGCCGTACGGGTCAGATAGTTTATAATAAAGGTGTAGGATTAATAAATAACCTCAAAACTAAGATGGTAAATAATGTTAAATGTTCAAATCAAATTATTTCTTATATTTTTTAACAGCAGTTATAATAATGGTTAAAAGAACCAGCAAAGCTCAGGTGTACACTTTTAAATCATAACCTATAAGCTAGAAATACAAAAATAATTGCTTCAAACTTTTAAATCAGCTGTTAATGGAAATATTGGAGCAAACAGCTATATTATGTTATTTTATTCAATTGGTTGCTATGGTAATAAATATAAATACATGTGTTGGTTTATCATTCTAGGCCTAGCCTAAGCATTTTTTCCGACTAAATTTACAAATATTGAAATAAATAAAGGTTTTTATCGAAATGAATTATAGCCTATGTCGTTGTTCACAAAAACCTATCTTAAAAGATAGACATCCAAATATTATATAATAGTTGTTTGAAGTTTGAAATCAACTAATAATGGAAATATTATAGGAAAAAGTTGACAACAGCTGTTATTATTATAGTCCATAAACATATGTAATGGCGCTTGCATTTTTGTTAAATATTGAGCCTATTTTTTGTTGTTTTTGTGTTTATTAGATGCTACAGTATTTCAAAAAGTATATAAAAACACTCGTGGATTCGAATGGAATATTGTGTCCAAATTTCAAAGCAATTGGTGAAGAACTTTCTGAGATTATCGATTTTGAACAAACGCACATTAACATTTTTATTTATATAGATAACATAAATGCATTTAAACTGATCAAATTTGAGAACTTGACCGCTCACAAATAATAGTTAGGTTCTGATAGATAAGTTATTGAATACCATGGTTGTTTTGTAACCATTAAATTTAATTATTGAGTGACAAAGGAAAATTACTGCCCAATATTTGTATGTGTTTTTCAATGAATAATACACAAAATCATAGCAACACAGCATACGTATTTATCATAGGATACACACTGATATGTGCATAACTCTGTTTAGTATAATTAATTAAATTACAAGTGAAAAAACATAGACCAAGACCGGGAGTTGAACCCGGGACCTTCACGTTTCCGTCGTGATGCTCTGCCATCTGAGCTACCCTTTGCAGTAAAAACCGTACAAGTGAGATAACATCAACCAATATCGGTAGATATCAGGGTAGCACAGATGACAGAGCATCACGATGGAAACGTGAAGGTCCCCGGGTTCAACTCCCGGTCTTGGTCTATGTTTTTTCACTTGTAATTTAATTAAATATTCCTTTCTGAGGAAGTGTGTAAGCGGGAAAAAAAATAATAATAATGTTTAATATAGTTTACATTTTTTAACAACCTTCAACATATATAAAGTCTATAGTACTTTTAATACGATAAATCATTTTAAAGTAATAAAAGCTTGTAAATGTTCCAGTAAAAACGTAGTCAAGAAATAATAAATTTGTTTATATGTCCAAATTATTTGGTTTTTATAATAATAGTTTAAAGCGAAATTAACCTACGACGATTCTAAAATAAACATATATCAAGAGCTTAGTCGACTTTTTTTATATAAAAGTATATGCATATTTTTGCTAGTTGGGTAACTGTAAAAAATGGAATGTTTGCAACTAAAACACTATATTCCTTTAGATACAAATTGTGTCCATCTAAAAATATTTATTTTATAGCATTTTATTCATTTTTTAATGCAGTTATTTTTTAAACTTTAAATAATAATAATACTTATCCCACACATAAAAATGGTACAATTAAACAGGAATGCTTCTTTAAACAGGAACTAACCGCATAAATAAATAAACAATCATACTATGATCATCTACAAAAGTCATAACATAACTTAAAGTTTGCAACTTAAACAATGTTCTATTGTAATTACTCAATATTTATTCATTGTAGATACTGTATTATTTAGGGTATGTATATTCATATGTTTACCTAATCTATACAAATACCCCTGTATATGAGATTTGCCCAAGTTTAATATTTATTGCTGAACAATATTTGATTTTATTGAAGCTATATACTTAAGATATAGTTTTCAATTGCATTTGATAATTATATATTATGAGTTTATTGACCGCCATGTTCTTCTAAATAGTGCATTTAATGAGGGTTGCTGTTAACTCTACACCACGCCTCATTGGGAACGACTACACCACTCACCTCTATTAATCTATGTCGGAACAACCTTGCAATGACATTATTATGATAAATATCAGCAGTCAGTTTTACTGGTATGATTAGTAGCCGCATGTGTACTCCTCGAATGATTAAACTCACTACGTCCATTATTGTGTTTCCTATAAATTATGGGTATTATGCGTAGTGCGATTATTCCAGCTCAGTAATATATTAATGCCATACTACATTACATTATTAAAGTGATTAATAATATCAATATATTTTATTTATATTATTACAGAAGTACAGTTTCATTCAGGCGACGCGGCCTGCGCCACCAGCCTTTACCTACGAGCTACACCTCAACCGTCACAACAGTCCATATCGTCTGTATCAATAAAAATAAAATAAAATCTTCTAATTTTATCCAATCTGAATCCTTTTTAATATATTTAAGTCGAGAATATAAAGAAGTATATTGTATATTTGCTTTCTAGCAAAGCTAAATTACAATTAGCTATCACTTATAGACTCTCCTTCGGGATCTTCCCTCTTGGAGTGAATCACCAACAAATTCTGCATGCTAGGAAACAAGTATGTTTATATTATTTTAATTTCAAATAAAGAGAGAATTAGTTCTGTTTGAACTTAAATCTTATTTATCAAACAAAATAAGTATATTTTTTTGTGCACTTATAAATATAAAAACTATTTTTTTAAATACACATGCAATTTTTTGTTCAATCTTTTAAGACTTGCCCCAGACTTTTCCTTATTCATTTCTGTTATACACCTTATGCGTATCTTTTCTTTCATATCTTTAGGATATCTTTCTTGCTAAGTAATATTATAATTTTAATGAATGATTTACCAACGATACATTCGAAACAGAAAAACCCAAGGTAAGTAATGGTATTGCTCTTAAGAGAATATTTAAACTTTTGTTAATGATTTTAATTTAATCTTAATAATTATTTAATTAGTTAATAATTTAGTCGCACTAACTTACTTCCGATATGCAATAGTCGATTTTCTATAAAGCATAATTTTTTAACTAAATTTATTTTATTTAATAATTGAAAATGCAAAAAAAACAGAAACAATGAAAATAATTATTATAAACCAAGAAGACTCAATACGTTTGAGGTGGTAAATTTTACCAAGTTGTTTCGTGGTCGTCTGTCGAGTGATCACTTTACTCTCTTCTCCAACAAAGCTTCCTAATACCATTGAAGAAACAACACTATAGTGTTCTTTCTTCCATGCTAATACTGAGTTGGTCCGCGGCCTTTTCTGGTTAATTGAGCCTTAGTTGGTTCTGAGATTTCTATTTAGTATTTACTACGTATTCTTCTCCGTTGTATAGTTTTGATGTGACTAAGTGATGTATGGCGGGAATACTCGTTCTTCCTAGTTTGTTTTGCGACCTCTAGATTTTAGTTAAGACGAACTGCCCAATACCGTAATTTTGTGCACCCTCCTAGCTTCCTTGCTTGCTCTCTTTTCAGCCGTTATTATTAAAGGTAATTTTTTTTCTCCCGCATTATCTATTTTATGATTCTTGAATTTATTTAAATAGTAGATTCTTTATTTAGAATTGTAATTATTAAAACACGATTTTTGTTTGGCCAGCCTTACTGGGATTTTTTTCTTTTAACCTCCTGTCATCTGACGTAACTGAGTGTTATCTGTGTTTTACAGTCGAACTAAGTTCTTTGGTCGGAGCATTAATTTACTTCTAACTTAGTAATTTCACCCATTTTTCATTATAGCACTTTGGTTGGACCGTTTATATTACAGAAAAGTTCATTATATTCGTTATGACATTGTAATTATTTTGAAATGTCGACTAAGTCTGTTATTTAAATTCGCGGATTTCACACTTTTCATTTTCTGCCATTACAGCTGTAGGCAAGATTTGACCATAAAGTACCTATATACTTTTGAGCATTTCAAACTGTACTTACATTATCATTGATGAAATTACAAAGCATTGCACTTCAATTAATTTTGATTAATGGCTATGTTAATTATTTTGTAAGTACATATAAATGTAGCATACATAAAATTATACAGAGTGTCCCATAAGTAAAGTGTCAAACTTCGGGGAATAATTCTATTTGTCAAAATAAGAAAAAAAAGTTCATAGAAACACAGACCCGAAACTCTTCGTTTTCTATATATCCGCCATTTTCTTTTTTGTACAAAATAGTTCTTATCTTGAGAACGGTTTGACTGAGTTCAAACTTGGCATGCAGTTTAAACTAACAATGATATATCTCAAGAAAAATAGGTGAATAATGAGTTTCAAAAAGGCGGCTGTTTGAAAATTTAAAATTTAAATTACTCAAAAGCCGTACAATTTAACAAAACATTTCAAGACGCCTTTTTTGTAGCCCTTTTGATCCCTTTCGGATGGTGTAATTGACACAACAATCGGATGAAGGATATTAGCTAAGTTTAAGGTAATGACAGGAAATGTACATACAATTAATTGTTTGATGTGTTTACTGTGTTGGTATATAGGATGCCGGGTTAAATAAACCAATTATTACACATAAAGATAGGTTGCGAATAATTTCTTTAAATAACTCCTTGTACAAATTTTCTACTGACATTTTTATATTAAACACCAATTAATAACTGTTGTAAATTTTTTTTATGTATAAATGATAGGCCCAGTTAAAATAAATACTGTAAGACTTGAACAATTTAATAAAATGCAAAATAAATCAGCGTTCACACCTAAACAATTTACTAATTTTTAAATGGTTACGCGCTACTAGTGTTTTGTTTGATAGTCACAGTTCAAATGAATGTCCTTGCGGAATCCGGTACACTGCCCGGTGCCCCAGTTTCTCGCGGGGAGAGATACCGTAGAACCACAGAATCTGGTAGAGCCATACACACATTTAATTGGTAGTCCATTTAGTGTCCCGTACACCGGTGTCTCGTCTGTTGTTAGCTTAAGTGTCAGTTATTGCTAGTCATTCATCTATAAACCTGCTTCAACATTAAAACGTTTTCACACATAAATAAGTTCTTTACAAACGTTTAAAGTTTGCAAAACATTTATTGTAAAATGTTTACTTTTACATCAAGGAACATTATTAATTTACTTTTGCTAAAGTAAAATAATGAATGTCTAGAATGTCAATTAAATCATGTTTTTCTTTCTTATCAGCGAACGAAAGTTATTCGAATGTACTAAAGACGTATGCATTTTCAAAGTTGAGGAACGGAATTAAAATATTTAGTAAACAGTAAGTAGTTTAAAGTTTTTCGTACTGAAATTATCTACTCTTTATTTCCTATTAATTCTGGGATTTTACCTAAGTTTTTGTGTGTTTAATTATGTTGAACGCTTCTATTTAAAACGTAGGTTTAAACACGAAGTAGAAATTATCAAGAATATAGAAATTATAATAATTAGTATTAAACCACAAAAGAAGATAAATAAATATTGGAGTGACAGAAAGGATAGTTAAAATATGAGTAGGCCTACTTATACATGCAAAAATATCAAGATTAAACTTTATAAATACTGCCTACCAAAGATGAAGGTAGAACTACAAAATTATATTTAAAAAAATATGCGTCTAAAAATTAATATCAGTATTTAAAATTTGTGATTTATATCAGAATAGAAAAATTTCTTACAAAATTTGCTGACATCATATTGTATGTAATACACTGTAAACCGTTCATAGAGTTTGCTACCATGTTACTATAACGAACAAATTAATAACGAAATTTAATAAATCACTATCTTATCCTACAAAAATCGTTTTAATATATTTCACCAAAAACATTGAGCCATTGCTATCCTAACTCACGCTTTTGATAGAAAATTCCATTCCGATCATTTATTTATATATTCATATTTTTCCACCAGTCTTCATCTTGAAAGTTTTTTTGCTACAATGAGTCTTCAACATACCTCCCTGTTTTTGTTCGAACGTATTCTACATGGGAATTTCTTTTAGAAAACTTCCCTTTCATTAAAAAAAATAATATTAAAAATAGGTGCAGTCTTTGTTTGAAAATTTACGCAGTATTTCCACCTATTTCTTTTAAATCAATTCTATTTGGATAAAAATAGAAAACACACACACACACACTTTTCTTATGTCCAAGTTTTGTCAACAACTGTACTTACCCAATGAATGAAAACACACTTGTACAAAATCAAATTTAAAACGCAAACAAATCTTGCGTTTAAAATAAACACACTTATTTATTTCAGCCCAAGACATCAAAGTAAACTGAAATACATTTTAGTTTTTTAACTTAGTCTTTCTGTTCACAGTAAACCAAAGTTTCATTATATTAAAGCGTCTATGAATATATTTTAAAAGATTCTGGTCAAATAATAAAAAATGAATGCATTGATTGAATATTTTAACTGCGTGCGTGTGGGTAGGTAATAGAGCGAATATAATTTTAAAAATTAATTTCGATCATATAATTTCGTTGTATTATGTAAGCAAATAATCAGTATTAGAAAAATATTATATGTTGTTTAATGTTATTGAATATGTAAATTTTAGAGTTTAAGATCTCCACGTTAGTAAAATTATTGAATCCGAACGTTAATCATTATGTAAATATGTTATTATATAGTATTTCAAGAAATCAGATATCGTTTTGTTTGAAAGTTATTACTCATTGCTGAAATGGATTTCTATAAATTATTTTCAATTACTATGACAATGTATACAGTAAACACAATGAATGTATGAAGGGTTTTAAATATGGGCAGACTAGAACAACAGGTGCCCATTATGACACATAACACTTAAACCGACTGAACGAAACATATTTAATGAATTTAATCCCCCGTCACATACATCAAACCGCCAGTATTGATAGGTACCCTGTGTTGTGGGTTGTGCAATATATATACATAGCAAGACTGAAGCAAAAAGCGTTAATATTGTTCATTTTAGTATTTTGTTTATATTGCTTAATATTTTTTTGGATAATTGATTCTTTTATTATAATTAATCTGCAAAGTAAATTGTTTTACTATATTATGTTTGTCTATTAATATAGTAATATTTAATAATTTTATTTAAGCTTTTATGTTAATATGTTTTTATTAATTTTAGTATTTTATAGTCTGTAGGTTTAGTTTTACAATAATTATAATAACAGTAATTCATTAAATAGTGTAACTTTTAGGAATACTTTAAAGTAAAGCTTAAATTTTGATTTTATTGTAGTCAGTGATAGCCTGATATGGTTTTCACCTTTAAAAGAAGTATTTTATTTTATAACTCAAACTAGTTGTATAAACTTTAGTTACACTAAATCAAACTTATCATCAACAACGGTATTACTTTTTCTAAATTAAGGTTGTAGTTTAATTAATTTTCATCAGTGTTATTATAAGTTCTGATGCAAGAAAATTATTAAATCACACTTGATATGATGATATTAAATTGATAAAATTGAAAATATAAATTTATTTTTCTTGACATGTAACAAACAACTATGCACCTCTCATTCACTATAGCCATTTTAGTATTTTTCTTAAACTATATTATTATTTTACACAAAGATGGGTTTCAAAATATTGTCTACAAATTTATTTTAAAATATCTCAATAAGATAATAGTGTGGTGGGATGTTGAATTAAAGATAGTAGACATGTTTTTATTTAAATTTATTCGCAGTCAGTCAACAAAAACAGGATGGCTATAAATATAAGTTTAAAATAATTTAAACATAATAAATAAATACAATTTGAAATAAAAAAAAAAAATTCTAAATATTGCTCGTTCAGGTTTCCTCCAACCATATAAAAAACATTTAATACATTTATGGAAACCCCCATAACATAAAAACACACTAACAAACAAGCACAGCTAGGAAAATTTTCATTTTATAAAAAAAAAATTGTATCAATATTCAGAATTTCGGCAGCAAATTGTATTTATGACCTTCCGCTCAGTACACCTAACTTGAAAAATCAGACCTCAATAAACAAAGCGTGCAATGTGTCAAAAACATGTTTTTCAGTAGAGACAACAAACATTTAATTTTGTTATATAATTTTATTTTTACAATATATAAAAATAGTTTTTCAATATACATACTAGTACACAGAAATATACAAAGATTTAAACTGTTCACTCCAATAGGAGATGTACTTGATGTACAACAAATTATTGAAAGTGAGTTCAGGGGCATAACATTGTAAATGGAAACATTTTGCAAGAGCAAAAAGTTGTAAGTGCCAACTTAAATTATTAGTCATACAATGAATGTTTAGGCTACTATGTTAAAATTTAAAATTCAAAATTTTGCATAAACTTTATAAATAAGCTCTTAAATCCTAATAATTATAAATTGTTAAGGGTCTATGTGCTACTCTAGTGCCTGACTCAATCACTGTTGCTTCCACTTTTCGAGAATAAGGGTTGGTGTCTTCTTCTAGCATCTCCTCAAGGTACTTTCGTGGTTTTGGGTTTAGGAAAGGGAGCATCTTCTTAATGTCAGCTCTTTTCTTTTGAGGTACTCCAAAGCGAGGGCGAATAAGAGGAAGGTGGAGCATTGAAATCCTTAATGCTTACTCCACATTTTAAAACATTGATCCCTTTGCACCATCCTGCAGAACCACCAGCACTTTTTGCTACCATTACCTCACCAAATTATTCTGATAGAAGTTTTCAACTGCTGTTTATATTCTCGCATACCGTAAATGGAATTCATAAAAGAACACATATAATATGTATAATAACGCAGAGAAGCTACAACAAAATCAATTACAATTTTGTACGAGAACAGTAGTCGAGAAGCATAGGAAATTCCAAAGGACTTTGTATTTAAAAATACCTGAGCAATGTGCTTAACATCATAAAACTCTTCAAATCCAATGCAGGTAAAAGGGTTTGTGTTTCCTGCAGTTACAGTGATTTCTACTAGATCCATTATAGTGTACGCTTTGCAGTTTTTCTTACGCTTCTCGATGATGGCAAATCTCTATTACAACTGAGAAATGTGTGCCCCTTTACCTGGTATTTGTGGACTATTTCAGAAAATACGTTATTGGCTAGTAAAAACATGTGGGAGAAACATATTACAGGCCATTATTTCTTTGTTTTTTTTAAATAATGTTTTTTCTTCCACGTGTTCACGCACTTTGTTTTCTTCTTAAATCGTTTATTGTCTACTGAATTCATTTTAATTGGAAAAATAAAACTGGTGACAAAACTTACAATCCTTAATTAAAATTGCTAGATAAACAACACTGTAACAAAGAAGTAAACTAATGTACATTACTTGCAACTAGCACCCTGCAACTACCACTAAAAAAAACTATAAATATTATTTAAATACCGCCTAGGAACGTGAAATTTGTACAGATATTGCTCATAGGTGCTAAAGGCACACTAAGAAATAATTTTATAATATTTGACTTAAAGGGGTGAAACAACCCCTAAAACAATAAGTATTGTTTGTTATAATTTATGAAAGCTAGAAAAGTAAAGTTTTGTACATTTATTTCTTAAACGATACATATAAAAATTAAACCAGTTTATATATTGAGTACAGAATAGACAACCGCCCGAATTACATGTTCGACCGGCGCGGCAATAATAAACCTTCTCTTTGACCAACATAAAGATTCGCTGTACTATAATGTACCTTTATATGTCTTAGTGTGTCGGTTTTTGTAATAATTTTAACTGTTTATTTGTTTCGTGTTTGTAATCTTAATGCATGTGACAAATGTTTTAAATGTGCTAAATGTGTAAAAAAGACGATGCCAGAACAGGCGGAAAGTAAGGAACATAATAAGGATCTGAAGATGACGGTATAGCGTTGAAACCGGTAATCCTACAAAAGAAAATTTGGATTGTTGACGGATGATATATGAGGTAATTAACCTATTATTAATATAAATCAAATATACAATCCAGGAAACTAAAAAACAATATGTTAAAGTTAAAATATGACTGTATCTTTTAAGGGATGAAACAACCACTAAATAATAAATACCGCCTAGGATCTTAGAAATTTGGTACGCATATTGCTCATAGGAGCTAGAGGCGCACTAAGAAAGAATTTTATAATATTTGACTTTAAGGGTTGAAACAACCCCTAAAACAATGAGTATTGTACGTTCTGCTAAGGGGTGAACATTTAGTAACAACCCCTATAACTGTAAATATTAATTTAATACCGCCAAGGAACTTGAAATTTGGAATACATATTGTTTGAATGTGCTAGAGGCACACTAAGATAGGATAATAAAATGTTTAGCATTTAAGCGTTCAAACATCCCCAAAAACATTAAATGTTGTTTGTTTACTTTCCTTAAAGCTGAAATTTTGTACATTTATTTCTTACAAAACACACACAAAAAGCCAAACACATACATTACGTGCTGCTAGGGGTGAAAAGGTAATAATAACCCCTAAGGATAATAAATATTAATTGTCGTTATTTCCTTAACGCTAGAGAGCTGAAATTTGGAACTTATAATTTTATGAAAATATTTTGGACGTAAGCTGAACAAAACTAACCCGAGCTATGCATTCGCATATTAAAGACGTATCTGGATGATCTGTAAACATCCAGCTAAGACTGTGATTTACCAGTATGTAGATTTAACGGTTGAAAAAGAAGACGCTCTTCACTCTGAATTTTGATTTTTTTATTGATTTGATTTATTCAGCACACATACAGTGACGAAGGCGATTTACGGGCAGCCAGTGAACAATAAGTACCAAATTAATTGAAAATAAATGTTATAATTCACTTCCGTGAAATAATACATAAAATGAGAGAAAACTATTACAATTTTTATCATGAATCATAGACATGTAAAAATCAAATTCGCTGTAGCGAAGCAGGGGTATACAGCTAGTTGCATTGTAATTGTTTAAAAAACCGACAGTAGAGACTGCTTTGTTGTATTACGAAACCCCAACTTGTTTACGTACTTTTCTAGTATTATTAGTTTTAATTGGATTTATTTGAATAATATGATGCAATCACTCACTTTATATTTAAATTTTTGTGTACTGACGGTAACAATGATGTTAAATATTATCTATCAAGTTATTTTAAAGTACGTTTCAAAATATGTAGGTAGGTATAATCATGTAGCCTGATTTGTTTACTATTGTGGTTTATTCCGTTACGATTTCTATGATTATTAGTTCATTATTTTATTTAAAAATTTAATTTAAATTATTATTTATTTTATGTACAAATTTTAATCCCAAAATGTGTATATGTACACTTGTGTGTTCCTTCTTACAGCATACTAATATCTGACGGTTTTGAATTGTCTTAAGTAAATAAGGTTATTAATTAAAAGGTGGGTGTTATAGGTAATAAATAGAAGATATAGTAAAATGGCAATAAATGCGTAATTTATGCGCGATTGCTGAATATGAGACTCTAATTACTTTTTTTTTTTTAAACAAGAACAAATGCATGTGAACTTTGAGTACTTTTGGGATAAATTATTGATGTTTTTAAAGATGTACTAGATTTATAGCAATGACTCACTTTTAAAGTAAAAATTGTGAGTACAGTATATAAGAGAATTTTAGATGTAGTATTATCATTTTTTATCTTAATTATGACTAAGAGAAACATAATTATTAACATATATCCGATTGTATTCTTAAGGGGGAAATAAAAAATTCATTCATCCATACCAATAAACATTTTACTGTTCAAAAACAACGAATAACTTTATATAACTCAATATAACCCTTTTTTGCTGATACAAGATTGTAAGAATATTTATTAAAATAAAAATAATTGTTTAGGCAGTAAACCATTGTTTAGTTATATACTTTACACAGGAAAATCTATGTTATTATGTGTTTATATGTGTTACGCCTTTTATTATTATTTTTATTTTATTTTAGGCTCATTATAACATAATAATTCAATTTGGTACACTGTAGAAAATATTAAAATTGACAAAAAAATTATAAGATTTTTAAAAGCACGTTTAGACAGCTTAGGTTGACTGGATCGTTTTATTCGGTGGAGGAATTTGTGCACCAAAGATTTTCTTGAACTTGGGGATCTCAGTTGCGGGGTCTATTTCTGTTTAGGTTTAGTAATGTCTGTTTTTGCCATGTAGTTAAGCATTTTTATTTTGTATTTATAGTTTGTTTGGTTGCTGTTTGTTTATTGTTGTGATTTTTAAAGTTGGTGTTTGTCTGTTTGTTGAAATGTATGTATGAGGTGACAACTTGCTTATTTTAAATAATATTGTGTAAGTATTTTAATTGATATAATAATAATGTGTAACTATTTTAATTGTTGACTATTCCGTGATTTTAAAGATAATTATTTGTAAATTAGTTTTTAATTATTTATATTATTCAATAATAATTGTATTCTGATTTGAAGTATTTAAGGGTTTTATTGTGTGCTGTTTTGTTGAGGAGTTAATTTAAGAGAAGATATGTATTCAATTCCATATAACATGTCTTATGTAGTACATATGTACTATCTACAGGACTAATACAAAAATGAAAATGTATTGCGTTACATTATTATGATTAGTAGGTCAGCAGACGCGATATTTTCGTTCCGTGTAACTAACGTAGAAAGATGAATTATAAAATACAATCTTTGGAGAAAGCGTTCGTTCCAAACAGGGAATCTGACTGTAAGTAAATTTAAAATTAATTTCACCTTACATATAATCAGCAGTTATCAAAGAAACACACACTTTATTGATATATTGTTTTTTCTTTAAGACAAGTATCTGTCGTTTTTAAGTGCATTTATGATTGTACAACTCCCCTATGCAATTAGCGTAATGTCGAATTAAGCCAGTATATTGCATTATAAATTCAAATGCTTGCAGTTAACTAATCTGATATGCACATTCTCCTTAATCTAGTAAACACTGTTTAGCCTGACATTCAAAATTCATTTAATTGTAAAACAAGTACAATATCAAAGCAACTGAGTTATTTAAAACATACAAATATAATCTGTCCAAAATTAAACATACTCTGTAGGGAAAAACTAATTTCTGTTTACTGATGCTTATTATTGGACATTGAATCAAATACAGAAAATCTAATATTTGAAACATTTCATGCAGATATTTACTTTAAACAAAATGTACAATAGAGATGGATAGTATTGTCTGAATATTTGTTCTCTATTGTTTGTTTCTTGTAAATATACTGTAGGCCCTATATATTTAAAAACAAAATGTAAAATGTCAAAAAAGAGAAATACGTTTTATTTTATGTGGGAATTATTTGTATCACAACAAGTGTTCCTAAAGGACTGTCAAGACGCCATTAAAAGTAGATTACTACATCATTTGTAAACGTAAACAAATCATTAACTGCAAGATATGTTAACGTCAAAATGATAACATCTGTTACTCATTATTATGTATAAAATGCGCACTTTCACAAAATTGTTTACTTCATGCATCTGAATCAAAATTTGTTTTTCATTGCGCAATTAGAAAACCTCTTTGGACTCCCAACACCTCTAATATAGTTTTCAACTAAGATGTCGTGATCTCCTAAATCATAAAATATAGTTTTTATTTGATTAGTTACAGAATATTATTAAAGTCCAAAAACGTACAATATCTTTTTTTAGAAATAATGTTATTCTGTAGTGTCCTAAACAACATTGTCTACTCAATACTTACAGGTAGAAATGAAACATTAAAACATCAACTCAGTAACATATTAAACATAAACATAATGACTAATGTAGATAATTTAAATATGCATACTATTGTGTTTCAACATCAACACAAATTTAATTATTATTATAAGTCTATAAATTAAACTAAATACAGGTTTAAAGTACAACACGTATTCAGCTTATACTCATGGTTTAATCAGATGGAAACAGCTAATTAGGTCACAAAGGCCATGGTCAAAGGTGCATGGTATAAAGTGGGACTGGATAAATAAACACGATAAAAGTTCCCCACTGCAGACTTTAGAAGTGAAAATTTTTAGAACAGAGTGTACATTAACAGCAGATTTTATAAAATGAGGAAACCTTTGTGCTACTTGTTGGTTAGTGTGATTATATTATTTTAATAGATGTAATCAATGATAATATTTGTATTTGAAATAAATAAATAAAGAAATAGTATATTCGTAAATATGCGTACTAAAGGTATGGCGTTGATTTGGTCTTTGGTTAACCTGGGTAAGTTAAATATTTAGCCAAACATGATAAAAAGACGATAATTTGTGCTTGGTTATACAAAAATGTAAGATTAATTTTTTCATTCAAGTTTTTAGTACTTATTTAATTCAATAAGAGATAGATGCGTAAATAAGTTTAAAATCTGAAATAACGCACCAAAAATGTATTTAAAATTTGTTATTTTGAAATTTTATAGAAATACTTTCAAAGCTCAATTGTCAAGATTTTATATTTATTAGTAATGGCAGTTGCTTGTTTATTGGTTTTTTCAGGCCTGAGTTAATCAAGTTAATATTAAGTTAATCAAGTTAAAACCTGTATGAATAAAGGTCGGTCCAGTTAATTAGTGGTATTGATTTTTTTGGGAATGTTTTGATAAAATTTAACTATTCCAACAAACATTCGTGTATACTATTAGTGAAGCTCTTTGCAAAATTATAGCTCTTGTAGGGTGATTATTGGAGTTTAATATTAAGTGTATAATAATAATTCTTCAACTGTTTTTACTAAAGTTTTAGCCTAATTTAACACATGTATAAAAACATTACAAGAAGAACATAATTTTAATTTTGTATTTAATTAATTTCTGTCTCATAAATCATTTTGTTACACACTAATGCGATTATTAATGATTTTAAAATTACGTATATTAGTTATTTTAAATTAATAAAAGCTATTGCGCTCTTAAATAATGAATTTACGTGACTCTACACTGATGGAGGTTCACTTAACGATCATTCGTTTTTTCTGTTAACAAGATGTTTAACAACATCGTGATGAGCAGAGTATGAAATGAGTCGCAATGTGATTAACATAACTGTAACATTAAACCAGTTCTGGTACATAATTCTAATTAGGGAGTTTGTTGATTTGTTGTCGTTTTTTCTGTTATTGTACATATTATGTATGTTATTTCATGATATAAAAACAGCTATATTGGGTTCAAGAACAGCTGATTACATCAGTAATTGTTGTCAGACCTAGTCCCATATTATTGACCGAGCGTAAGCTAGGTCTCCGCTTTAACTCGACCGTTTGGCATTTCGTCTGTGTGTCTGTTTGTCTGTGTGTCTGTCTCACGATTACGGCCAAACGCCTTGACCAATTTTGATGATTTTTTGCATCAATGTTCCTTATTCCTAGGCCGAGCCATGTATATATACGGGGTTTTTCCATTTTTCATTTTTAACCCCTTAAATAAAATAAAAATGGCGGCCGGACCGTTTCTCTCAGTGTAAGCTTTTTTCCAAAACCAGTTTCTGGCTTAACCGTAAGTTAAATTTAAAAACTAATAACATTTTGCTACAAGAAAATTAAATTTTAAACAAAATTGTATTCTTGATTTTTTACCCGTATCTCTAACGGTAAGCTCGCAAAATGTCCGTAAACTTAGAATTTGTTAAAAATAGTCCAAGTTTTTGTATTTCAACCATGTGTTTATACGTTTATTCTAAACCAATTCAAAAGTGTTCCATAGCTTTTTTGTAGATAAATGTTTAAAGAATTCATATATGCCAGTTAAAAAATTATTGAAGTAAAATTAAGAAAGTTATTAGCTCAAGAAACAAACACGTTCAGTAACGAAAGGAAAATGTTTAAATTTATTCCTACATAAAAAGTAGTAAAAATTATTGTATTTTTTTTCATGAATGTAAAAAAGTTTCGTAATTTAGTTCTAAATAGAATTGTATAAAAATGTTTATCAATTTCTAATTTCTTATTTTGAAAACACCAGTTATTATGTTCCTACTACAAGACTGCTAACAAAACTAGGCCTGTTTTGAATAGTAATTTAGGAATATATCATTTGCCCAAAAATTACATATTATTATAAGAAAATGTAGAGAATAAATCAAAGAATTGAACTGTATACCTGTAAATTATCATTGTAAATTTCATAAAAGTATTTGACTTAGCTTTACTTGAATTACATACAAAATGAGATGAAACAAATGAAACCTCGCGGCGATAAAGGACATACAAAAAATGACCGTAGGACACCGTAGGAAGTGTTGGTACATGAGTTGAGATCACTATCACGACGTTTTAACATCTTTTGTTTTCATTATTTCTAATATTACTATATGATATAGAACTTAAGTTAACTTATGATACATTGTTAAGTTTGAGTTATTTAAGTATGTAAATATTTAATTGTATGTTGTCCCTCTATAACGCCATATTTTTAGCTATCTTACGCATTATTAACCTAAATAAAACACAATGCCTCTAAAAGAAAATATTTAGCAGTTAAAGCCCAAGAAAAGAATTAAAAACGAGAACTAGAAATCGCTGGAATTGTAAATAATGTTTCACTGGCTAAACTTCCTTACTGGCACACTATTTTTAATCTAAGCTCAAAACTACATTTGTTATTTCAACGAGCGAGGTCTACTGTTCACAGAACTACTAGTTATTAGTATTAGTATTAGTATTAGCATCCGTTACTTTTATCTTTCAGAGTTAACATATATTATGCTATTTGAGAAAGAAATGTATAAACCTTAATGTATTCCCGTATAGAATA
>JAGFPH010002975.1:112053-143365 GCA_018207615.1 Philaenus spumarius | reverse complement strand
AGAATGAACATATATTATGCGATTTGAGAAAGAAATGTATAAACCTTGGTGTATTCCCGTATAGAATACAAACAGTAATGATATAAAAACAGCTGTATTGGTTTTAAGAACAGCTGATTACATCGGTAATTGTTGTCAGACCTAGTCCCATATTATTATTTAGCAGACGTTACTTTTATCTTTCAGGATGAACGTATATTATGCGATTTGAGAAAGAAATGTATACACCTTGGTGTATTCCCGTATAGAATATAAATTGGGCGTCCTCTAAATGTAAGGGACAACAAAAGACAGAGTACTTTATTGTTAGCAATGAACTATGAATTTTTGGGTTCCTACAAAATGTATGATTTACAGATAAAAGTCATGTACACATAAACGGTTCCATCAAGAAGCAACCAACTCGTTTTCTTGGATTTCAACGTCCTGTATATGTTGTATAGAGGTCACAACGTAGTGATTGCATAACAAAATGGTCCGCTGTATCAGGATGAGGCATAGTACAGTCTTTGTATTTTTTTGAAGATTAAAAATGGGAAGATGTGACTGTAAATGCCATTTCACACCAGCATCCATGGACGCCACGGATGGGAATGGAAAAAATTGCTTGTATATTAATGAAGCCATTCATACAGTCGTACATGGACGTGCGTGGACGTTTGCGGATGTCTTGGACGCATCCAGGCAGATCGCTCGCGGAGTGATCAGCTTGGAACATCCAAGTGGACGCGCATGCGCAGTCGACCTACAGCCAACACTTGACTAATAATTATGAGCTTTACAATATTTAGATTATCGCTATTATTATACGATGAATACTATACTGTAATATTAAAATTAAATAACAAGATGGTATCTAATATATATATATATATATATATATTTACATACATATATAAATGAGACATGGTATATTTTAAGAAACTGTTTCAAATAGTTCTGAAGTTATAAATTATTATATAAACATATAGGCTATCTAAATCTTTTTAAATAATAACTGACAAGAAAAATTGTGAATTGTTATAATTTTTAAAAAAATTCTAGAATCGTTTTTTTAAAGACAAACTAAATTAATATACAAAGTGTTCATAAAGTACTTTAACCCCCTCTATGTTTTTCTTTTTGAAAATAAGTTAACAAAACTTTGTATATATCTTGTGTTGAATAACAGTAAAATGTTTTTGACATATCTGAACCTTTATTATTTTGGGGGGCTTGAGGTTATATTTTTAAATATAAATTTAGGTCATGTAATGCACCATTGAAAAGCTTATTAAAAAAGAGAAACAGAATGGCGCAAACTAGAGCTTAGTACCTTGCTTCGTTTCAAAGTAATAGACTACCAAAATTCGGGAAAATGATATCGTTATCATAACATTTAAGCAGGTTATTAATTTGTTAATATTAGTAATAAGTAGGTTGTATGTTATTTTCCAGAACTTTGACTGTACATAACTTAGAAACGAAATAAGAGCTCTAGTTTGCGCCATTGTGTTTTTTCTTTTAATAAGCTTTTCAATGGATCTACCTGTATATTTGAAATTGTTAACCCCCCTTACCTCCCCCAAGCCCCAAAAATCGTAGAGGGTCAGATATGTCTAAAAATATGTCCTGTTATGCAACACAAGATATATACAAAGTTCTGTTTGTTAACTTATTTTCAGAAAACAAAATAAAAAAGGTGGTTAAATGAACTTTATGAACAGTCTGTACATCAGTAGGAGCTAAACAATGGAAATGTTTTCTTTGTAAGCACGACTTTATTAAATATATGTTGGGCTTATTGCAATATCTCATTGTAATGTACATGCAAAGGCCAAAACGAAACAAAATTACCAAAACTAATACTTTTGTATTCAATGACACATCCACTACAAATCCGTCCACATGCAGTGTGAATTGGCAAGTCTTAGGAGTCCACGGATATTAATGGAGGCAGTGGATTGCGGGGTGAAACAACCTTTAACCAGGTCCGCCACAGGGAGAATATCCTTCGATCTGTTGCAAAAGATCTGAAGAGATTTTGTAGTGCTGGCTTTTGATTCCGAGTGGTTCCAGGAATATAGCGCCACCAGTCACACTGCTGTTTCCACAATTGATTGCTTTACTTCAAAGAATATTTTACAACCGCCTGACTTTCCGAGGAATAAACTTTCCATACTCATAACACTCTCCTCACCTTTCCACACTTCACGCTTGTGTGCAATTAATAATGAAGGAAAGCATCTTCCGAAATGAGCCATCAACTATTATTGAGGAGGTTCACGAAGAAATAAATAGTTACGATAGAATCATTCAACAATCAATGTTCAAAGACCTTCAACAACATACTGGAGTTTCCTAAAACTTAATGCAAGACAAATAGATCATATGTATGTTAAAATTTTAGGTTTCAGCTTTCATTTACTTTGTCTGTTAAAATCTTTAGGTTTCAGGTTACATTTACTTTGTCTAAAAATATAACCATTACAATTTCATTTCTGTTTATTTTGACGCTTACTGTACATGTTATTTAACATAGAGATGACTATGAAAGGAGAGTTTGCTACTTTATGTCTAGAATATCTTAAAACAAAGGGTGAAAAGCTACAGTAATAATGATTAGAGCTCAAAGTGTTGTAATGATTAGCTTTTATATATAACTATTGTATAATTGTAAAATAAATCGAAGATTGTTCCAACGTAAGCGCATATTTGACTATAAGCTAAACTAATATTTTTAATCTAATACATATTATAAAACAAGTAAAACAATTTTGATATGAGAATTTCTAATTGTTGATTAATTCTTATTTACTTCAACCAAAATACAGTAAATATCATCATCTATTGCTTCCTACGTGTTTAGAAAAAAACACTGAAAGAGAATACATAGGAAGATGGGAAATCAAGGTTTATACTTACTATAAGATTAACTGTAATATTTCCATTGAGGGTAAAATTAAAACCATGTATGAAAATATACAATAATTTTCAAACCATTTAGGGATTTCTTCAAAGATTGAAGATATTAAAAACAAACCTATGTGTTGTTTTATGTTTTTTTTCTATATTCATCGATAGTAACAGAACGTTACAAATAAACCAGATTGAAATACCAAAAATTTACTATTACATAGTTAGATGATTGTAAATAATATAACTAAATAAGATTTGATTATGTATCAATACTAAAGTCCAAATAATATATATTATTTTTTTTTTATGAACTATAGGCTAACTAACAATAAAATTCCCAAAAATACTTTTATATTCAAAAGCGTTTCAATGACAAAGTAATTAACCTCAATGATACAAGAGTTACAACTAACAATTTATAACAAATAAATGATCTAGTTATAATGTGTTAGTTGTAGCTCATGTATCACTGAGGATAACGACGTTGTCATTGAAACGCGTTTGATTATAAACGTATTTGTGTTAAGGTTAGTGTTGTAGATATTATTCTTAATAATTCCTCCTTACTCATCATTTATTAATAGTTTTATTTCTTTATTAAAAAAAGGAACGTGCTCTCATCGCCTTTAGTAATTTATTTCCAACCAAACATCCATTGTCTTCACTAGGTTTCGAACCGTTATTTTCGGTGTCACCCTTCAGCTACAAGTAAGCAAATTGTGGATAGTAAAACAGTAACTAAGTCTAATGTATTTAAACTGATAATAAATTCAACAACTTTATTTTGGCATTGAAAACAGTTCTTTACAAAAATAATTCAAAATTCAACCCATTTATTATTTATTGTTTAAATGTTTAGGGCAAATTTGCATATGTATGTTTTAGTAAATTTTTAAGCTACGTTTTGTTTAACAAATATTTTTATTGCGGTTTAGTTAATATCAGATTAGATATAATTTTGTTTATTGATTAAAATGTTATTAACTTAAGATAAGAGTAAATTAATTAATTTTATGAAATTTATTCTCAAAAGGAAAACATGGCATTTATCTGAGGTAGCAGGTTACGACAAGTAGTAGAAAGAAAATCAATCTTGTAAGAAATGTCAGTTTCGTTTTAGTTTATCTAATGTTTAAGATTATTTGACGATTATATCTTGACAATTTATTTTCTAAAATGCAGCTATTTTATTTCGGACTGTTGACTCTGTCAATAATTTGAAAACTCTTTTACATATTACAGATTTGAACATTATTTTTATATTTGTTCTAGTTCACTTTTATTATTGAATTCCCTCGTTAGTTATCAAAATTGCTATCTAAAAAATTATAATTATATCAAATAACTGAATTCATAAGTTTGAGCTCGTTTTCCTTCCGTTTTGTTAAACCTTTTTCACCTTGAACTGCCTTATAATATGTTACGTAGTTAAAGTGACGAATAAATATGAAACTACGAATTAACATTAAGAATGCAATAAACACATTTCTAGCATAAAATAAACATGTTTTCCGTCACGTATCTATTCACTGACTAATAACTCCTTCTCTGAGTTATTTTTACACATGCTTCCTTATATTAAATGCGATATTAAGACCAGTTTCATGAAACAGTTCCTAGAATTTTTTGGTACATTAATTATAACATCGAAATAATGTATTTTGCAGTTGCACTTCAGTGTTTCAACTAAGATACGCACTTTTGATTATTATAATAAAAACAAACAATTTTTGTTTTTATTATTTCATAACGTTTAATTTTTGTATAATTATTTTTTATGTTGTTTAAAATTTTGCTAACTGTCTTTATATTATAATTGAAAGCTAAACAACAACGTTTAGTGGAGGTAAATAGATACCCAGTAACTAGGTTCGAACCTTTGAGGTTCCAATTGAAGAGGTGGATTCCAAAACGCACTAAGTCAAAAAACCAAAATGTCCAGGAAACGATTTTTTTGGTTTTTGGTCATACTTTATTAAATTTTGGTAAAACTAGCACCGATAATTAAAAGACATTAGTTTTAAGATATTTTGATTTATATATCAATAACATTGATCGCTTTTTACTATTTAAAAATAGAAAAACAAAACTGTGATTTTTTCCAAAATGCACTAAGTCTCTGACTTAGTGCTATTTGGAAAAAAAATTATATCGGTTATGTTATTTTAGTTTAAATGTGACTGATATCGACAGATTGAGGTGTACATTTAATGATGTACAAAAATATATGTTTTAAATATTATTTTTTAATGAAAATTAAGCATATAATGAAAACAATAAACTGAATTTATATGAAAGGTTCTTCTTCATCATAAATCCTAACATTATTTTCTTTATGTTTAGTGTTATTTGACAGTGCTTTCCTATAAAATCCCTTTGCACTGTCACTTAGAGTCACGAACTTAAGGAGTTTGTCAACATCTTCTTTTTTCTTGACGCTGATATGGTTTTCCTCCGGTAGTAGGCGTACATCATTGTAAGCGTCCTTCATCAAGGAAACTGATTTGGCTACCTACAATAACCATGACTTTTAGACTGATACCTTAATAAAATCGTAAATACAATATACAAGATGAAATATAATGTAACTTGAATGTATTATTTTGTTGCTTATTTTGTATAACTGCAGTAATTTAGTTAAACGTATATAAATAAAGTACACATATAAATATAAAAAATATTTTGTTCTATTCAATCTATTTAAGCTTACCTTAAAGGTGTTTGCAGAACCGGTGTAGGTATTTTTACATTGTACTCTCTCACAGTTTTGGTATGTGTAGATGAACATACGTTGGTCACGCATTTTAAATGGGAGTTTTTTGACAATAGCTTTTTTTGAAGCACTCATGTAGTCATAAATCTGCCAGTCAACACCCAATACATAGACTGTGCCAGATGTACAATAAATTTTATGGTATTCTTCAGGCTCAACAATAGTGTCTATTTTTCGTAGAATCTTTTCGTACCGTCCAAAAACACGGTCGGGAGGCATGTAACTGTGGCCTCTTATAGGAAAGACATGTTCAACTTTTCCAAAAACTCTGGAGTATTTAACAAAGCTCATCAAAAACATCATAACGTTTGTGTTCTTATTTTGCCCGCTGCACGCGTCAGAAAATAATTTCAGAGTAAGAGATCTTTCAGGAAAACTCTCGTACCGTTTTTCTAAATTAGTTACAAAATGTTTCAATGCTGAAGTTATTTCATTTGATCCTCGGCCACTTTGGTTTTCAGTCCAAGTATAAACAAAAGTATTTGATGTGTTTTGGGTATTTTCCATTAAAACAAAAGTCAGGTTGTATACTCATATCTGCCTGGCATAAAAAACCTCACCAACACGTAGTTAGGAAGAGGCTGGTTTTGTTGCATATTGAATGAACATTTAATAACGTTCTCCTCTTCTTTTTTTAAGAGTTCATAGAACTTTTTAGATCGCAGTTTATGTAGCCTGTACTCAGTCATTAAACGGCCTTTTTCTCTGAGGTCTTTTGAAGCTCTGATCCTTCCCTTTTTTTCATCACAAAATGAACATACATCAGTTTTTGGGTTGCCAAAACCTAAATTAAATTTAGTTTGAAATATTTTGTAAAACTTTGAGTACGAAGAAATGGGCTTATTGTTTGTTTTACGGGACTCTTTCCACATCCGCCATAACTTCTTAACAGAAAGTTCAGGATTGAGGTAACCACGGACAATTTTATTTCGTCCGTAGTGACTTTCATTACATTTCAAAGAGAAAATAAACTCAATGATTGAAACAGTCGTATCCTGGTCTTTAGGTTTTAATCTTGATCCGCCTCGTTTTTCGGATGGACTTACGCCAGCCTTAAAGTGGTTTGATAAGGTATTTACACGCCTTCGAGAAAATCCTGTTATAGATAAAAACGTCTTAGCACATACGTTTATAATAACGCCTGTTTTTTGCCGAATGAAATATTTTGTTACTGTACGGCTTCGTGGATTTCCTTTAGTTCTAGGCCTTTTTTGTTTAGGATCCTGCACTTGAATATATTTAGAAACAAAGGCATTTTGATCAACAGCACTTTTATATTTATAGATCTTACCATCTTACCACTTATATCTTCTGGTATGAGCTGGAAAGCTTTACAAGTGCCTGTCTCAGCATGGTTGCATTTCACTGAAGGAGGAAGGTGAGCATTTGCACTGTTTCTAGCAAATCGTTTTTTATTCTTAGCCCATTCGTCTTCATTCCTGCTTCGTTTTCGTCGGCCTATATTTACATCACTCACAACACGATTAAAATCTTCCAATTCATCCATAATAACACTAAACAAAACAGTAAACTACAAAACCAAACGGATATACTGTACACAAGAAAGACGATAGACAACTAAAAAGGAATAGCAGGTGCAATGCAGCTGCTGCCGTCTAGCTATCGCGCATGCGCAGACGAACCCTAGACTGACTTAGCGCTGTTTGGAAAAGAAATAACCTGACTTAGTGCGTTTTGGAAAACAAGAACAGTTTTTGCATTGAATTATGTAGGTGACTTAGCGCGTTCTGGAATAAATGATTGTGTAAATGATGGAGACCATCCTAAATAATCCAATAAAATAAAAAACTCAAAATGGCAAAAAAATGACTTAGTGCGTTTTGGAATCCACCTCTTCAATTGTATCGAACGCATTCATTCTCTCGACCACACCTATTCCCCACTAAAATGTAATCTTATAATAATTATTATTAATAGCTTCCTTCTATATTGATCGTCAAATCTTATAAATAGTACTCATCATGATCTATCCCAAGATCGAATTACATAAATATGTACGTTTCGCCATTTATACTTTCTTACTTCTTGTTAAGAGATTGTTATAAGAAATATTAAGATAATAACTTTGAAATAACAATCATTAATTTTTACGTCTATAATATACACTACAAATTATTTTATAAGTTATTTTTTAAACTTCTGTTTCTAAAAGCCTAAAAACTCGATCCTTTCATATTTTAAAATATTTCTTTAACACATTTAAACCAGGTAGACATATCTACTATGCAACTATTTGCATGTGGAATTGTTAAAATAGATCATTGTTCTTGCAGTAACTTATTTCGTACTTGTATTCAGAATTTAAACGTATTACAAAGTAAATACATTTTAATCTCAATCATAATAGAAACATAGGGGAAACTTTAATACTGCAGATATTGTTAAGTCTAGTATAGTAATGTATTTGCTAATAGATTTAAAAACAGAAGAAACACCATTTTAAACAAAAGAATATATATGTAGTAATCTCAAAACAAAATAATCACCAATTGCCAATTGTATTTTAGTTTTAATAAAATTTTAAATCCTACCCAGCAATATTAGATTTGTTAGAATATAATTCAATGATACGGATACAATGTTTAGTGCCTCGTGCTTTAAAATATACATTTTGCATTTATTTTACCAACAACAAATAATAACAACAGGTGAAAATATTACGAGTATGACAGTAAGATATACCCACTGATACAACTATGTTTGCTGTCTTATATTTTACTTCTCCTTGCAACGTGCTATCGGAATGTAATCCGCGTGCAAACATCTTATCAATTAACAACAATAGAAATATAATCTTTCTTAATAATTGAAACAAAAAACAAATACGTTGGAAAAGTTTATTTTTTCTTTGAATAGTATATACTGCAACAAATACGACTTCTAAATGAAAATATTAAATTGAAAAATAAAACACGAAATGAAACTTATGAAACATATCCTTATATATAATTCTATAAGCGAAATTGTAGATTCAAAATTGTGGGAATTTGGTAAATCGGAGGATGATGGGAGAGGTATCAAATTAAAGGTATCGATCCAAGGAACGAGGGAAAAATATAAGTTTTTTCTAAAATTAAAAACTAAGGGGTTTTTAAGGTCCCCAAAAAACGAAAAATCCCCATAAGAAATACATGAGAATTTAAAAACGTCTGCTTTGTTTACATTAAAACATTTGGTATTAAATAAATAAATTAAAAACATAAAACAGCTGTTCTGTAAAATATTATGACAGTTAATGTAAATTATATTTTTAAATGAAATCTGCTACTTATTAACCTATAAAAGTATGCACGTTGACTCGCTCATAGAAGAGAAACCTTATAAGTGTATGGCTGTTCTATTAACTTTTCATACATCTATACTAATATTATAAAGAGGTAAAGTTTGTTTTGTTTGTTTGTTTGTAGGGGGTAATCTCTGGCACTACTGAACCGATTGAAAAAATAGTTTTACTAATAAAAAGCTACACTATCCCTGAGTAACATAGGCTATAATTCATTTCGATAAAAAAACTTTTTTTATTTCAATATTTGTAAATTAAGTTGGAAAAAATTCTTAGGTTAGGCCTAGAATGATAAACCAACACATGTATTTACATTTATTACCATAGCAACCAATTGAATAAAATAACAGATAATATATAGCTGTTTGCTCCAATATTTCCATTAGGCCTAACAGCTGATTTCAAAATTTGAAGCAATTATTTTTGTATTTTTAGCTTTCAGGTTAGGGTTTTAAAGTGTAGACCTGAGCCTTGCTGGTTCTTTTAACCATTAATATAACTGCTGTTATAAAATATAAGAAATAATTTAATTTGAATATTTAACATTATTTACCATCTTAGTTTTGAGGTTATTATTAATCCTACACCTTCATTGTAAATAAAACATAACATATAAGGTTTATTGGGGGTTGGCGTGTGGAGCACGCAGGGGTCTCCCCTAGTTTATAATATAGTTATCAAACAAATTCCTAAATAAAAGTTTTTATTATAAGACAGTAGAAACGTAACAGTTTTACAAAGTACATCTTAATTAAGTTTCAAATTTGAGTATAAAAACTTGTATCTTCCAGGAAAACCTTCCAGAAATGTTACTAAAATATAACGGAAGATGGTAGTTTGTCATATTTTTGGAGGAAGCCAAGGGGACGACTCATATTGAGTGAGAACTGTTCAAAAGGTTTAGGTGCAAAAATGTTTCAACGAAACCGTTTTATACGAGAGCAAAAATCATAGTAATAACCATTAAACTGTGCTCTTAACTTTGTTGATGCTACAATTTGATGTGGGTATTTACATTAAAAACTATTTTTTTCCAATAGATTGAACCTTTTCAATATCATTGCTGAACAAATTCAATGAGTGATTCACTTCATCTAAGAAATCTTTTCACAATACAAAAATAATTTGGTGGTTGTAGGAGCCAAAGTCAACGTTATTGATGCACATTCTGTAGGGTCGCTGTTATATGATTAATCGTAGCAAACATTTTTACCTAAACAAGACTTTATAATTAAAAACGTCCTCACTCAATAAAAGATACAATTTAAAGTTTTGATTTGGTCCAATAGAGCGCTATAATATGGGCAAAATTATCTTTGTTTCTTAACTGTCTCAAATTATATCTTGAAAGTTAAATTTTGTAATGTTTAACTGCTACATTATGTTTGCGACATTTTGCTTACTGTATATTGTGGTAGACATCAAGGATGCAAGATACTGCAGTGATACTTTGTGAGAACCTTTCCGTCTATTTCCGTCTTTAGAGTTTAAGTTTTTAAAAGCTACAGAGATATTAACTGTACTAATACTGCTGTACCAAGACTGTTGTCCCCTAGTCACTGTATAATTTGGAACTTCAATGGTAAGCACTTTACAAAAACACAATTTTTAATAAGTGAAATCGTAATCATTGTACTGGAATTTCCAGTCAAAAAACAATGCAGCTATTACCCGAAATTGTACTTTCTTTATGCTTAAGATATTAAATATGAAACTGTAAACTGCAATTGCATAACTCAACAAAACTCATTATGAAAACCTTTCCTTATTTATCTTATTGCTTATTATTATTAGTTTAAATTATTGGTCATATTATAAGCCTAGCACATAATTTCATTGAAAGTCCACGTTTTAGTGTAAGACATATTTACTTTTTTCTTTTCTCTGTACGGATTCTAACAAACATAATTTGGCCTGAAACACTTTTTGACTAACTTGCAGTAAATTATTTTGCACAAAAATATTGTTTCAATCGCTGCTACATTAAATGTGTGGAAATCCTTAATATCTTATTTCACTTTAAAGATTTAGTTTTTTAACAATATAATGAAAAAATCATACATGTATTTCATAAATGGCAATAACTCACAGTTGTTAATAATAATCTAAAGTGGAATAAAAACCAGATTTGCAGATTAAAAAATCACCAACAATCGATAATTGAAAAAGTATATACTTTGTTACCTATATACGCAGAACGTTTTCCATTCAATGATGTTTTAATTTAAAAATTACAAGTATTTTGAGTTAACTACAAAGCGAACTAAACTGGGTTCTTCATCATAGATACAAATAAGACCCAACTTTGTTCCTCGATATTAACACATGAAAATGAGTTATTGGCTTTTGCATTCTGTTGTGTACATTAAAGTCAGTTATAAAATCTTTACAATTCCGACAGCACAATGATAGGTCATATAAAAAACCTCTTGGTATAAAAAAAGACAGGGAAAAGATGGCTTCCAACAACGTAGAGTGACAAAACATTTATAAGGTTAATAAAAATCTATTGCGGAAATGTGCACATTTCAAAGATTGTTTTCTAAATTTAATTCAACATTTTCTATTTTCAGTTTTTGGTTTAGCTATATTTTCGGTTCGTTTATTCATAATTTATTTAAAAAAATAAGATCGTAATGGCAAGATATGAGGGATTTGAGGATTTAAAGATACAGTACTACAAATAAAACAAATAAAATGTAACTTACAAAGGTAAAGTGTGAATCCAAAGTGGCACAACACATCCACTACACAGTACACTTATCACGTGAAACCGCACTGAACAAAAGCTCTGGATGGACTAAAGATCTTCAGGGTCAGATAGGCCTAGGGTCACTGCCGACGATAAATAATGTCCATCTTGTAATCGATTAATGTAGACATTCATCTGACCCAAGTGTCTTATCAGTCCATAATTTACGCCTTTACAATAGCTGACTACTCTGTTAAAATCAATGGGATTATTTAGGAATAGTATTTAAATAATTCAAATTTTAGCAAAATACAGATATTTGATACTAATGGTGGATTTTATATATTTCAAAAATACTTATACAATTATATATGGAATGTAATTAATTCCTACTAATTAAGACTTCTAAACTATAATGTACATTTAGTTTTTAAAAGACTTTTTTTTTTGTTAATTTATTTTTGACATCATAAAGCAAATTAAATATTTGTTTTATGAAGATGTACTGTACTCAATAATACAAGAGGTTATGTACCTGTTGTAGTTATGAGTACCTCCATTCCTATTTTATTATTATAAGTTCAATTTTGTTAGTTGAGAAAGGGTAATAACACTATTAAAACTCACAAAACAATGTCAAGTGTAATTTAATGTTGGTTTGGTATGGCAACTTATCATTATCCCAAGAGAAGCATTTAACATTAAAAATATCATTCATTTGAATCATTATCAGTTATCAGTATAAGTTAACCTACTATAACACTTTTTGAAAGTTTTTTGCTGCGTCTAATGGAGAATACATCTCTTTCTCTTTTTGATACCCGTTTCTTGTAAACGTTAGTTAGTTTTACCTTGGCTTTTTGTCACAGGTCTGCCTTATCGCTATATTAAAATAAATATAAATAATATACTCATAATACAGTTTGACTTTGGTTGAACATTATTGGCATATTTCGATGCCTACTATTTCGAACTACTATTGTATAATTGAGTAACATTAAAAGAGAAAACCCCACCATTTTAAAGATCGTTGGTTATAGAATTTACTAGTCAGTTTCGTATACAAAAGTAATATAACAAACAAATTAGTTTTTTTCTAAAGCCAATTAATTTTTATGTCGAAAAATTGTATACGAAATACAACATATTATCTCATAGATATAATAAAGTAGACTAATTTCAAACTACCATATTTAACACCATATTGTAGTCCAAATACAATTATTTTACATTCATGATTATCAAAATGTTAGAAACAAATTGTTTTTATTTCTCATTACACTTGACTAAACCTAACATAGTCATAAAATGGTATTATATATTAATAAGGAATATATTTTAAGTTATTATATTTGTTTAAACTTGTATTCTTGTCCTTTAAAAATTAATGTTAAATAGCGTGAGTTTTTTTCCAAATAACAACTTACTATAAATTGGCCCACGCATTATTCTTAAAATCTTTTGAAAAATATTGGCCCACATGTCATACTCTTTTCGTAACAATAAACAATGAAAAGGTAAAGCAGCTGAAATAAAACTTTTTTAGTTCTGAATTTAATTTTTTTAATGTACTTAAATACTTATTAGGTACTTAAATATTTGTTCAAAATTTATGAAATTTAATAAAATTTAATTATTTACAGTATAATAATAAAATAAATTTAAAATCCTATTAATTGTAAAACAAAATTGATCAAACAGTTTCGATATCTATTAGGTATTCATATTTTTTTATTATTATTATTTTAGCCTAATATTAAAATTATTATTATATATTGAATACATTTCTTTCAAGTTTTCTTTCTTATCTGTAGACAATGTTTGTATAGTTTAAAGTACGTCATCGACGGTCTTCCATTATTTTATATACTTTAAAATGCTTAAATATAAAGCCAGCAATGCAAACGTATGTTTAATAATAAACACGAACTTACGATAAATCTAGGCCGAGTTTGGATGCAAAAGCAAATAATTGTTATTCCATGCCTGTGTTCCACTCCACACTTTGTGCAAGATGGTTCTGACGTTTGTTACACACACTATTTGAAACATCTGCTTTCCTGTAGGCTTCTCACTCCTGCACCAACATGATTTATTTTTTACATTTATTTCAATCGTCTTTTGTTGCGTGTCTGCTTCGATAAACGAAATTATGTGCTTAAGTTGTGTACATATAAATGTATAGACTTACATTTGTGTTCTTTAAAACTTTCTACATATGTTAAGTCTAATTTGGTATTTGTACACGTGGTCAAATCATATTTTTTACTTTTATAAAAGTATATTTTTATTCCAAAAAACTTTAAAGTAGAAAAACAAGGTATAATTTTTTGATAATATTTTAAACACATTATCATTGTTTTTGCTATGATTTGTTTTGCTGCACATACGTTTAAAATAAGATGTTCAGTTCTAGTTTAGGTATTAGAAACTTAATACAAAAGTTTAATTTTTCATTTGATAGATAATCTAACAATAATTAAACTGATTATTCAATGTCCTGTGATATATCCAACAACATTAATACATTTTAAATTTACCTAAGGCATTAAGATTAGTGATACAGTTTTTTATAACCCTTAACATCATGTAGATACTAAACATTTATAACTTTAAATATATTCAATCTTAAAATGGTAATGTTTAAGAATACTTCCTAATTAATGTCTGTTTTAGCTCATGAGTAAATTCTAAGAACGTTTTTTTCTCTTATAAAGTTGCAATTATTTTGACGTTGATTACGAAAATCACTTGTTTCGTGGGTGTTTATTTCAGAAAATAAGGATTGTTTTATTTTTAAAACAGCTCTCGAGCAAATCGGTAGAATTACAAATGAGTGAATGCAGTCCATATTCTGCTTAGAATCGTTATCAGTCACAATACAACCATGTAATCCCTGTTTACCAATAATCATAAAATTTTTCCAATTTAAAAAATATAACCACAGAATTAAAATGATTTTAAAAATAATTCAGTCAAATAGTTTTTAAATTTAAATTTGTTTTATTCTAAAAATATTAAATGAACAACGCTCTAGACATGTTTAAATAAAACAAACAAATTTTCGTTCTCCGAAACTAATGAAGAATTTTGCCTTGGTAACAGTAGGCACGTTTGGTTAAAACAAGAAGGAGACAAGGCACATATTTTGTCTGGCACGTTTTTAATATACACAGTACTACAAAGAATACCTGTCAGGAGCATACATTAACTTGTCCTCTTCAGTAGAGTATATTTTACTATTTAAAATGAACTCTAGTATAAACGTATAACTCTACTCTTATGTACCCATATAACTATATATTTATATGTGAACTAACGATCTATTTGAACTTGCGTCACCATGAACATTTTAGAATTTGAATGTATTAAGAAAATGAGTTATACAATCAAACTCAAAACTCCACACCTACACGAGAACCCTCAATATTATTATAAATATGTCTGAAAATTGCTACCTGATCTTGAATTTTGTTCAAGGAGTAGTTTTATTGTATTTGTTTCTGGGTTGGCAATATTTTTAATATTTTATCACTGCAATTACTGGAAAATATATTTTATAAATAGAAATAAATAGTTCTCAGTCATTTATGTTTAAGTTGTTATATAAAACTTATAAAAGCAGAAAGAAACTTGACAGTTTCAAAAAATGTATTACGTTTCCTCTACGTAATAAATTAAACTTCAAAAACATATTTAATTTTCGAAGGTTGACGTTTATATCCAGTATTGTAAAAATAAAATACAAGTTTACTTTATATTAGGTTAATCAGTGGATAGGTGAATGCCAGATTGCGAATGCGTTTGAAGCAGGGTTCCGAAAGGGATATTCTATTGATGATAATTTATTAAATCTTACAAATATGATTGATTTGCTTTTGTCGTTGAAAAAATAATAAAGTGTACTGTCTGTTTGCTGTTTTCGTTCAACTTTCGACATTATTGACAGTAACGCGTTATTTTTCAAGTTATTTGTCTTGCATGGATATCTGTGCACATGGCTATTGAAGGGTTTAAAAAATGTATACAGTCTAGAAAAATCGGTGCGACATATCAAATTGTTTGCAGGCATCTTCGGGTCTGAAACTGGGCTGTATATTAATTAGTCTAGTATTTTATTTTGTTTTGAAGAGTTTTCAGAATTTTAGAAGGGGGCTGTCATTTTTGTGTTGCAGTTAGAGTTTTAATATACGCTGTCGAAGTTGTCTTGGTTGCACCCTCGTATTCTGTCCTTATAGTTATGATCAGTAAACTTCAGAACTATTGTAACTTTTGGAATTTGCAGGTATATTTAAATAAATCTCAAATCGTGTTTTTCAGAAGGGTGGTAAGTTGGACACCAATGACAGGTTGAGGAAGTAGAAGTTTTAAATAAACATATTTTGTATTTAGGAGTTTCAATGACCACAAAATTGTAATGGGAATCACATCTAAGAGAAAAGAGTGCTTTCGCAAAATTGTTTAAGAATATTAATTTTATGTCGTAATTTATTCAATGACGATAATGTACAGCTGGGTGATAACTTTTCATGTTTTTACAGTCTATTATAAGAACAGTAATGAGTTATGGTTGTCAGACTTTGGAATATTGTGAGAGTGATCAACTTGAAGGTGTTTAGCATTTATTTACTAAACGAATTTTTCTTTTGCGAAATAATACTTCTAATAAAGCACTATGCTTGAAGATGGGACGGGAAAATAGTACACTTTTTGTATGAATTTTAAATGGGAAATACAATAATACAAATTATCCATATAATTTCAATGTGCGTGAATATAGGATGATTGTAAAAATGTTCGTGTTTTGTATGAATCAATATGATACCGAGATTATATCACTAAACTTATCTTTCTTTTCTTTTGAACCGTTTGTTAAAACTAACAGTGCTTTTATAACTTTGTAAATATTTTTAGTTGCAGAAGAATAAGGGTTATTCTTATTTTATAGATTCTGTAACTATTGACAATTTTGTATTATTTTAATTACTTTAATTGTTGTAAATAATTAATATGAAGATTATATGTAAATTTGATTTCATTGTACATTTGCTGATAACCCATATCATTGTTGTAATTGTGTAGTCTTAATTTGTTTGTTTTTATTTTCCCTTAAAAAAAATAGAAAAGGTTTTAAATCGAATTAAAATAAAGAATTATTTTTTAATATTATTTATTCCTCTACTAGTAGTTTTATTATTATTATGTATTTGATTTATTTTTGGTGAGAGGGATTGGAAAAACTATCACTACAAAAAATTAAAAGTTAATTTAAATAAATATGGTTTGAATGGATTAGTAAATGACAATAATATTTGACTTCGGTCCAACATTCCCACATTCATAGACAGATCGTGATTGCAGCCATCTAAAGAATCTCCAAAATTTCAGGTGCCAGATACAGAGTACCGCCAAAATATAGGACCCCATATTTTATATTTTATATAATCTTTATCTGTTTAAAATGTCAGCATAGGGAATCCTCCTCAATTACGTATTCCTAAAATATCCCTTTAATTTGATGAAAACTTATTTTTTATTTCAGTAAAAAACTAAGTTATCAGGAATTAAATTTTGCATATTAATTTCATTATTAACTGACCACAAGTAAAACAGTTGGGATGGCTTATTACATTTGCTACATGAAAGAGTATCTAAAGATCATGTGTTTGTATATTATGTTTCAAAAATACTAATTTAAATATTTCATAACGATAATTTGCTCGTAAAAGCTAAGATATTGCAATGTGCGACTATTATTTACTGTTTACCAATCATGTGTATACATTTTGTAAAATTAAAAAAAATATATATATTGAACGTATTGTATATCTCCATCACTATTCTGTATGTTTACAGTTTCTAAATGTAAAATATTTATTTACATTATATTTTTACCATAATGTTAATAATATTAAGATTAGCCTAATATTGTGTTCAATATAAACTAAGTAAAAACTATTTTATAAAACAATATTTTAAATAAAAAAATAATACGTCCCTGAGCAGATACATATCCTGTAGCTATTGGAGGTCTGGAACTATATAAAGATAATTATGAACACAAAGATACAACACATTTTCCAATGTATTTTACATCAAAGTTATAACACTTAAAACCAATATTGTTTGCAAAATGTGTAGTAAAAAATGGAAAATCCTAACGGGTGTATTTGGGTTCTATTGAAAAAAAAAACTACAATTCAAATAAAGTTGTAACAAATATTAAAATTTTTTATGTTTTTACTTTTTAACAACAGATTTGATAGCAACATTTTGTTTTGCTGTGAAATGTTCTGTAAATAAAGATGTACAAGAAAAGTGCACGGTTATGAAAAATTAGAACCATCATACGTGCACCGAATAAGAGTAAAAAGGTTCAAGTAGACTGGACACAAATTAAGGAAATCGGGATGAAGAAATTGTAACACATTGTTCATTTGGCCACCATCATGATGACGTAAAGGAATGGTCACATGTTATATAGAATGAAGGTATTTGGGTTGCTACGAGGGGTTGAATCTTGATGAAGAAGCCAACTATAGAGAAGCTTAGAAAAGACGTTTGCACCTTTACATTTTAAAATATAAATAATTTATTTGTAAAAAAAAGCTATTTAGTTACAGTTTAACTGAGCTTTAAGTTGAGGGTTTTAATACATAAATCTAACTTTAAATTTAATAAATTGGGTAGAAATGTTAATGTTTAGTTATGCTTTCTCATACATTGTAAAATAATACTAAAAATCTGGTTATAGGACAACATTAAAAAATTTTATTCAGGACATCTTCCATAATTTGAAAGTGTTAAAGAAATTCAAATACATAAAACTATATACACAAAGATAACAGAGTCTCTACAAATGCACTAAATTTCTTTTTCTTTTATTGCAATCCTAAAACGAAGAATTGTAATTATGTCTGTTGTATTGAAATTATATACTCGTCATAATATTGAATTAAAATCAAAGTCACATACATCGTGTTCACATAAAAATGCTGCATTAAAATAATATAATATATAATGCATTCGTGTAGATAGAGTTACTTTGAATAAATTCCTTTGTTTCTGTTAATAATGAATTTTGAATGTATATTGTACAGCATTTCAAATATTCTATTTTTCATTTTACAAAAACAATTTAATATAAATAGCTACATTTTGTATTCCTGAATTGATTTCTTCAGTATTCTCAATTTTGAGAAACTAGTATCCAAAAAATTTTAAAATTAATTTCTCTTCCGAAAAAACATTATTTTTAGAGAATCTCTTTAAACAAAAATGCATTTTAAAATGAAACGTGGTCTGTCATTTTAGGCAAAGATTAGTTACGATTATTTACTAAGTAACTCGATTCTTATACTTAAAATGTTATTGCATAATTACCATTATATATAATTTATCAGACAATTTTAATATAATTAGTTTATGTTGAGTGGTTTGATCCTATGATATTGGTTACACCATGTTCCCTAAAAACAGGGATTTTTTAATTTATTGTAGACCTATGTTTAATGAAAGCTTTTATCAATATAACTATGTTCATTTTAAAACTTTCAACTTAAAAATATATATTTTCTTAGTTAAATATAGTTTGAACATAAATACTCTGGTTTATCAAACATTGGCATGGATATTGGTTTTAAATATAAAATATAAATATATATTCATAATAAAAGTGTAGAACAAAATGAATATACCGTTCTTCGCACTCTTTATGTATTGTCTTAAAGTTGTAAAGACATTCGAACCTTATGTAAGATTGTATTACTTCTGATTTATGAATATTATTCTTGAGTTTTAATATTTTGAATAACATCAAACAAATAAAATTCAATATAAAAGTAATAATAATGGCATGCAATTAAATTAATGACTGAAAAAATTAGGACACTTGTTTTTGTAAAGAGATATTTAGTAATGAATATCAAAACGCTAGAATATTACAAAACAAATAAGAGTATTTCTCTAGTAGATCTAAACCTCTTTTCAATATAATTACCAATACATTATTTTAGGATAATATATAAAGAAATAACTCTTTGAACTTACTTGAATAACTATTGAAAATGATCCAAAATGTACTAATAACAAATTTACTAATGTTTGACAGTGAAACCTTAGATTTATGTGGTTTTCAACTGTAAAACCTTATAAAATTATTACTAACAAGTTTATTTCCATTGTGTTGACCCACCATTATATTTAATTGCTTTTACTTTTATACACAAAATGATGAATGATTACAACTTAGCTATATAATAATATACATTTTAAATACACAATTAATAATAACTTCTTTAACAATCAACGCGATTCTTACCTTTTATAAATTATTATATATTTAAATTTGGAAAAGTAACGATAGTACTAACTGGCTGTTTCTTTATTCACTTAAATATTGGAAGGAGGCTATAAAATAACTTCTTGCTTTTGTTTCACAGCGTGGTTGCAACTTTTGTTTAGTCCCCGGTTTGATGCTGTTTTTCTCAAAATATAATTTCTAAGCTTACAGTTCAAGTACTTTAGTCAATTCCCTATGTTTACTTGGTTTTCCAATTCAACGAAAAATAAATCTAGGAGACTTTTGTCAAATCCTCTCAAACCTTCTATTTATTTTCCCTAACTGGCTCATGCCTTGGGTCCCTGACAATACTCGTCATTTGAAGCTCGCGACAATTGCAGCCAAAACGAGTGTGGTTCTGTCTGCAGCTACTGAGAAAGGTGCAACTGGCGTCGCAAAAGTACTGCTCTTGTTACTTTATTGTTTACATACAGTGTTGGTGATTGTTTGCATTGTTGAAGAGAGGGAAAATTTATTTGTAGTAACTCAATATACTGTATGCTCTAAAGTTATACAAAATATTTAAGTATAAGAAAATTCAATAAAACAAATTCAATGAAAAAAGAATAGAAAATAAACTGCGTAAAATTATAATTTTTATTTATACATGATTGTTTGCCTCCTGAACTGTAATTAGTAAACTAGGTTACATACCTTACGCACCGTCAACAGTTCTGTCCTTTAACTAGCGACGAACGGTGTCGGAAGTTTACTCTATGCTTCCATTGTCAAGTCATAAGAAACACGAAACATAAATAACAAAAAGTACACGTAACATTAAATAAAACAACACATGTCCAACATTAATAAATAGAAAACAAAAAACACATGACACACTTCGAGCATGCTGGCCAGCCGGTCGTACGGAACTAACCTCCACGTGATTGCTACCTCTACCCCACCCCCACTTATATGCTGCTTATCTTATTCCCTGGGCTCGGTGTATTTATGCGGTTAATGTCGTTGAACATGTTAGAATTATATTTTAATTTCTCGTTGAGGGTGTTGTCGGCATCGTATTTAAATGCATTGTATATGTGCATTTCCTTCAAACTTGACATAAAAGAAGACTTTCGGAATTTGTGTAAAATATCCATGTTGGTGTTGATATCTACAACGTTGTGACAATTATTATATGTTCGCGACATATCCCTAGAAAGTTGCAGTTAACACATACATCTAAGTTTGCCGAGCACCTCGTTCAAATTGGTTGTTAAATAGATTGGAGGATATGTCTAATAAAGCTGATAATTAGTTACCGAGTTTAAGATTATTAAAACACTAATGGTAACCTAAATCAGATGTGATATACGTTAGGGCTATATAGTTGCAACAGTATGCTTGAAAAGTATTTTGTCGAAACGAGTAAGCTTAGTTTGTAGACAACAAGTTGCTAAAATAGACTTCTTTTTGGGCAATTTTTTTTTCGGATTTAAGCTTCAGTAGTCTCAATAATTATTAAAGTACTTTTTAAAATACAAGTAGGAAAGTCAGTCGTTTTGTGTTAAAAAGAATACATTATTTTTTTGAATACAAAAACAATACAGACACATATTACAATACTACCAATAAACACTTCTTTAAATAATTGTCATTGAAATTAATACTAATACATATTAATACTGACAAAAAATGTTTTTTCTATTATTTCTTCTAAAAATATGTGCACAAGTCACACGTTATTATTTTAGTTTCATGTACTAAAATGAAAGTAGTTGTGTACTTCACATCTACACAAAATGTCGACACCAATTTGACACCTCTTCATTATAGCGTAAAGGGGAGATTAATGAACGCCATCGAAGAATTCGAAATTTACTAGGAATTCAGACGTATCCCAGATAACACATTAAGCTGTCATTTCAATCCAATGACTTAAATGATACAATCCTCGGTTATCAAGATAGAACTGGTCAATAACCACCATACAAAGTAGGCTGTTTAGTTTAGTTCAGTGTCGCTTAATCCGTGTCGCACTATAAATTATGTTTTGTGTACTTTTTGTTATTAATGTCTTTGTGTTCTTGTGTGTATTTGACGACCTGAATATATAATAGTTAATATATTATGTACTTGATAATAAAATTTTAGTCTCGAAACGCGTCGTACGTAGGACAACACAAAGAAGTCACACGACGGACTAATAACCAGGTAAAATACTTATAGTAATTTCCTGTATTTATTTCATGAAAGTTCGCAATATAAGTGCTTCATACAAAATGTGTTTAAAATCTACGAAATAATGACATATTTCCCCCTTTTTGTGTTTGGTTTAGTGTATATGAGAGGTACTAGCAGATAAACAAAGTATTTGGCTTGTTTATAAAGAGTCAATGATAAAATAATCATAATGTTTATGAAACAAGTCATATTTGTTTTAGTAGTCTACCCATGTAACGGATGAATGGGCTAGTAAATTGCAATCTAACGGATGATTGAGTCATACGGCAAAAAAGACGAGGAACTCACGGAAAAAGTTATAAACACCAAATATTATTTTCGTCTGTGTTGAAGAACAAAGTGGAGAGGAACAAGTCATGCATTATATAATGTCGTTTGCATGGTGTTTGTAACACACAGTTGTGCAAAGCTGTGTAGCTGACATCTTCAATGCAATTTTTATCTATTTTCTATTTTCAGTTCGTTAGTTTTGTATGTTCTAAAAGGAATGTGAACTAGTTGTGAAATTAAATTAAATTCATTTTAAATGCTTAGCCTTGCATTTATAAAAGAAGTTGCTGGTAGTATATTTTAAAGATTTGTTAATTTAAATAAATATACAAATTTACTTCCCTAAAATGTATTAAATAATTACTTTATAAAAATGCAAATGTAATTTATGTACTTTATCCACATCTTCGAATAGGTGGATAAACTATTCAATCAGTGTGTAATATTCGAATTTTAATTTGTATGTGGATAATCCATTTTATTTTCAGTTTAAAACAAACTATGGTTATATGCTGCACTCATATTCATGCATTGGTTGTTGGGTTATACATACGTATGTATATAAACATGTATAGCAGCACTGATATAAAATTTATGAATACTTAATAAATATTATACTACAAGTTTGTTGTTTTGCGGAGCTACCATATCTTCCAATTTCCCACGGGATAGGTGATAAACCAGACTGAAACTTGTAGAGGTAGAGTTATTTTTACCAATGCAAGTTGGTTTGAGGTTAGGATTCATTAGCATTTGAATGTGTGAAAGGTCTTAATTTGTGAGCTCCACCAGATTCGATTGTCGAATCAAAATTTCTCGGCTTGAGAGGTGACTTGAGTAACTGGTTCAAATATCTTCATATACGTTTTGAGTTTGTATCAAATAATGATTAATAGTAGAACATTTACATATCATATTACTAACTTGATAACTACAATTTTACCAATTTAATAATATTTAGAATTTTTAACGAATTTAATTACAAATCTTTACAAATTATTTTATATACAATTTCTTAATACTTAATGTAAAATTTCCCTTTTCGTTAAATTATATTAATGATAAGTTATGATGAATTTACTAAACTAACTTTACCATAATACTTTGATAATTATTAAATTGAAAGTATAATGTTGCTAAGGGAAACTGTACTAAATAATTACCATGAGGTTTCCATAATATTTAATATGTAAAACCTATTCTTTGTTAAAATTAACTAGTAACAAAACATAATTAATATTTAAAACTAAAAGTTTGTTAATTAAGTTAACATAATTCTTTGTTTTAAATTCTTAACTTTAAACAGCAGTTTATGACCATTAAATTGATTGTTAAATTGGATCGGAATCTCATTTCAATTGCTTATTAGGTATTTATTTCAAAACCATGGTACCTAATTCTTTATAAAGAAATTCGGACCAAATTACTTAAAGTTTCTTGGTGTTAAATGGTCAATGTATTATATTATATTTATTACATTTACTATCTGCATATGATTTATTTAATTTATTTTCTTTAATTGGCTACCTCGATATCTGTCTTAACATAAATTGAAATTTATAATCTACTTAAATTAGCAATTTTACCTTTCCCTTAAACTAATACTGTATTATTTTTGTTTCATTATTTTATTTATTTATTTTACTAACCAGATTTCATTTATATTCACACATTCACTAGACTCTATTTATCCACTGAAACTGTTGACTGATTTTTACTTGAAGGATTATTTAACTTGATGATCAATTTTCACGTGATGAGTTATTTGATTTTACTTCATTATTGATTTTTTCTTGGTAAATTATTTAATTCAAAGTTTGACGATAAATTTTAGTAAAATGTCATTACATAATATGATGAAGAGCTTTTAGTACAGCCACGATGCTCGGTGGGATTTTTTGCATTGTATCTTTTGGCAAACTCTCTATGTGCTTTAGTACGATTAGTATTACAAAAACGTCTTCGCCATTTTTTCCCACATTTATGGGTCGTTTGAACAATGGAGCAATGATCTGACTCAACAGTATCAGATGACAAACACGGTCGACGGAGACTGAGAGTTTTGGAGATCATTGTCTGAAAGCTGCCCAATTTCCCCAATATTATCCTCCGCAATATAAGAGGGAACGGGAGTATCAAGAATAGAAGGGTTTAGAGGAATAAGAACATCAAAATGATAAGCCCAACTGATGCACCAGTGCCTTGTGGTCAGTGAGTAGGAAAGTTAAAGTAAGGGAGGGGCGGGAGGGGCAAGGTACAGTAATTTGTGACAGGTCTCTTGTTTCAAGGCTATATACATTTTAAGAAATCGTGATGAGTCTGTAGGCAATAAAATAAAAAATCAAATTTACCAATATTTGAAACCCTTCAAAAAAATGTCGTAAGACTTTTAACCGTACAATAATTTATTTAATTGGAATATCTATCTCATAAATAGTATATATTGTTTGAGATTTCACCATGTTTGGATAAATCGTTCATTAGATATGATGATAAATATATAGATCGGGGCAGCAAAATATATAGGTAGATGCCCCGTTCGGGATTTGCACGGATCGATAGAAAAATCTAAGTTAAATGTATATTAACCAAAACAATATATCAATAAATATATTATACTATACATTTTTATGGGGATTTTTAAACCCTTTCTTAAGCGAGCACCTATGGCCCTAGAGGAAGCTACATACCAAATAAATGTCGTTCCAATCCGTTTTAGAGAAATGGTGATTTAGTAACTTTGACCCTCCAAACTTCCTTAAATTTTTGAATTTTTCGAAAACCTTTCTTAGTTAGCACCTATGGCTCTAGAAGAAGCTACATACCAAATTTCGTTCTAATCCGTTTGGTAGTTTTGGAGTAATCATGATTTAGTAACTTTGACCCCCCAAACCCCCAATAAGATTTCGAATTTTTTAAAACCCTTTCTCACTGAGCACCTATGGTCCTAGAGGAAGCTACATACCAAATATCGTTCCAATCCGTTCAGTAGTTTTTGAGATTTCATGATGAGTCAGTGAGTGAGTGAGTAGTATTTGGCTTTTATATATTATATATATTTATATATTATACTTTTTATTTTTATATTGTAAACAATAGCATTTTTTCCTGATAAATCTTTGGTATTTTAAATGCTGCTAAGATGATTTTATTCAAGGTTATGGTTTTGTATGTTTCAATATTCGTTTATGTGTCCTTTATGTTATACATATATTTTACCAATTAATTTTTTGAATGTATTAAATTCTTTGTACTGGCCTATTTGAATTAAGTTAAGTTTCGACTTTGATAACTGTATTAAAATATTATAGAAATAAAAAGAGAAACTCATTCAAATCTATTTCAATCCAAAGTAATATTTCATCCAGAAAGTCACAAATACTTATTATATTTGAAATGACTGTGAAATTAGACTCTACTTGGTAAAATACACACCATTGCATTATTGTAAAAGAAAATCAATTTATAAAATAGTTTTATAACACCGTTGAATATACAAAACCGTAATTCTTACAGTCCATTCTGGTGTTACCTCTTGCCTCTTGATAAGTTAAGTTAACGTAAATTAAGATTCTACTGCAATTCTTATTTTCGATATTGTTTGATGAAATGTATAGCCTCTCCCCATGCTTACTGTGTATCATAGTATATTTAGGTAATATAAAACTCTGTCTAAATAGTAATTTAAAGTAATGAATTGCTGATAATATAACTACAGTACATTAATTAGTAAACAAAAGAAAACCTACTGGATTATTTCTAAGAACAAGTGTTTTGTACAGCAATCCAGTTATTTATACAGATAAAGGGTTGCCGTTTTATAATATGATTTACATTTGAACTAATGCCGTCATCCATTTTTTATGGGTTTTAATTTCGGTTCATAATAAGTTTGTAAAGAGTATTAAGTTTTTGTTTTAAACCTTTCTGTAGTAAATTTAACAATTTATTGCGGGCAAATCAATTTAGTAAACATTTTTTGTAGCACATATTTAGAGTAAGAAATAAGTTCTAAAAAACAAATTGTAAAGTCATTTTCAATTTATGAGATTATACTGAGCAATTTTACAAATGATGATAAGTTAATTGAATTGATAAAAGTATCAATAAGTATAAATTCTAAAACAAAATATTTCATTGTATTTGTTAATTGGGTTTACTCCAAAAAATTATTCTTCACAATTAAAAAAAAAACATTATTTACTTAAGTAACAAGGAAGTAACCATTAAACTCTAATATAACGTCTAAATACATTGTTTACTTTTCTGTTATGTATTACATTCCAAATCACATATAGTATGTGAATATGTTAAAAGAGGCCCATTAGTTATAGACAGAATTAATCAGATAGATGAAAAAATGTCTTTAACTGATTGCATTGACTAAACAAAGATATATTAAAATAACTTTCCGAGTTAAATGTATTTAATAAAGTCTATTAAACCGTGTGTTTTTGTTAAAGGTGACGAAATATACTACTCTTGTGACCAATCTTCGAAGATTATTATTTCAAACTATACACATGTATTTGTGCCACCTAATAAACTATTAATAGCATTTGTTTATTTAATTTATAGTCTAACTACTTCGCAACAGATTCTAATGCTAAATAAGTACTGATAACCACCCAGGTTTTTCGCCTATAAAAACAAATCTGTCCTATTTCTTATTAATCTTCCAGTTAACATATTACAGTTTTAGGATTCATGTAGCAAGTTAAATGTAACAGAAAGTCATAAAACGCCAATAACCGTTTTATATCAAGTGCTTTTTACGAGGTTAACGACTAACTTGAACCAAACGGACCTTTGAAGAACAATAAATCATACTAAAAGTTTTATAGTTAAGGGAAACAGTATTACTTGATATATGTAAATAGTAGTAAATTTCTGTTAAATTGTATTAGGAAAAGTTAATATTTGTATTATAACTCTTTTGTATCTTCCACTTATATTCTCTGTATGATTAAACTCTTAAATAAGTAGTATCATATTAACTTTATTGTTTCACAGACCGTATTACAATAATTATTGTAAATGATTTGATGAGTAAAGTTTATAGAAATTTGTAATAGCTGTTACAGTTGATTTACTTTTCTGTTTAATTTAAGCATGATGTATACCTATTGTTAATCTCATCTGTACTAAGCTTCCTTACATGTTATATTCGTAACGATACCAATACTGAACAAAAACAATTATATTTACTCATACCATTTATATTTGATTAAATGTATATTTTAGATTTAGATTTAATTTGTACTAAATATCTTTTTAAACTTAAAAAGCGCCTATAATCTTATTATGTTGAATTATTAGTAAAAATAAATCGTTTAATATGTGGTATAATAATTATAATCAAGTCTTAAAAATACACAATTTACCTGTCACGCCTTTTTACTATCAATGTATATTTCTATTTTTGTTATAAAGTTTGCCTTTAAAAAAAAATTATTGAAACTAATCTATACCAATATTATAAAGAGATAAAATGTTTTTTACATAGGGGGAATCCTCTGGAACTACTGAACCGATCGAAAAACTTTTTTCACTAATACAAAGCTATACTGTCTTGTGAGTAACATAGGATACAATTAATGTCGATAAAATCATTTTTATTCCAAAATGTCGATACTTTTAATCTGTATATATAACTAGAAGTAATTACTGACTGATTCATAATCAACCTAGAGCCAAAACTATGATAGCCAGATACTTAAAAAATTTTGAGGTTACCTTCATTCCACTATTTAGAAGTGCACTACAAAAAATTTTGCAAACAACGTAAAACAATAAATACTATTTGCTATGCTTTTATTAAAGCTAGAGATCTGAAATTTATTTAATTTATGTCTTCCAAGATACATATAAACAGAAAACCAGTTTTACATTTCATCGCGAGCTGCTAAAGGGTGAAAGTTTTATAAAAACCGCTAAAACAATAAATATTAAAGTATTCTATATGAGTTACGTATGTTTTACTACAACAAAAATTGTGCGTATTTTTAACAGAAGGTACAGGCCAATAAAATGCTAATCGATACTACTTTTGGTTCATATGTGTAAAAATAAATTCGATGAGGCACTTACCTTATCTTAGACTCAACCTGTACCGTGACTTGACTTGACGGCATCAAATCCCTTCCACCCACTGCTTTCCTTTCACATCTCTACGCTCAACTGTTTCAAGGGGGAAAGGATTAGCAGAGAGACTAATAGCAGTAGTACCATCTGCTATAATTGGAACTTTATAATGCAGGTTGCATAGATTTAAACCTAGATACCTGTACTATACGCTGCTCCCCTGGCTTCATTATTCTACCTCACATATAGTAAAGACGTTGACCAACAATTCATACAGGGAGATCAATATTATATTAAGTAAAACTTTTGATATACACTTTTCTGAGAACATTTTAGATTTCACTATACCTATCCATAATTGTTAAAACTAAATATTTATAAATACATATTATTTAAAACATGTAATTAAAATTTGAAACATCTCTTCTACTTGGTGTAAACATTTCTTTCTCTTGTTTATTCAATTAAAAAGATACAACATGCTAATTAATTGGCATTTTATTTTTGATCCATTAATATTGGTTATCACGTGGTCTAGTGGAACGTGGTTATGATAAATCCTACCATATCTTACTGGCTGACTAATAAAACTTACTATATCCTCTCCTGGTTAACTTTCTTAGATTCGTTTTTCCATAGTACATGCCCATCTTATATTTTTTCACAATCTAAATTACAATTTTTAACTTCCGTTAAGAAAATTGAAAATTTTCTAAAATCGGGAAGTTATTGGTTTCACCCCGTTTTTCGAAAATCGAGTATTCATCAGATCTCGACGTTTTGTTTTGAGGTCCTAGGAATCTTCCCTGACCACTCCCGAGAGGGTGTAACCCTGTCTATATGTATGTGTGTGTGTATGTAAGTATGTGACCCGCTTATAACTTTTGAACGGCTTAACCGATTGGATCCTACCAAACGGCGTTCTAAAGAGTTCCATCAAACTTAGATTTCCTGAAAATTTCAAATAATTCGGACAGGTGGGTTCTGAGAAATTTCGAAAAAACTAAGAAATACATTTTTTCAAATCAGGTTTTTTTGGAATAACTTTTAAACGGCTTTACCGATCAATTCCAAAATATAATCAGCTTTTAACCTTGAAAAGCGACGTCGATCGCTACCAGTCCGGTCAAAATCGGTTAATTCGTTCATGAGATATCGTGAACGAAAGAAAATAAAAAAAGGGTTTTTTCTCAATTTCTCCGAAATTTTTCATCAGAAAAATTTTTGTTGTCGATTCTTTCAATGGACTTAAAAAACTGCATCGATTGCCGCAAATCGCATAAAAATCGGTTGATTCGTTCAATAGTTATGGCAGTTCAAAATTTCCAAAAATAGTGTTTGTTGTAATTAAACTTAGCGGGAAGTTACATGGATGGCCTTTAGGGTCAACCGTTTTCCAATTTTTTTTTAATGTATTACAATAATTAATAACAGTCTATAACTTTGAAAATCGGCTATTTCAACGTCTTAAACATCCTAACGTTGGTCACTCTTTTCAGTAGTGCAATTTAAGCAGTTTTTGATAAACATACTAAATTATATGGCTATGTATTTTATTAGAAATTAAGTTTCTAAGATACGTATCAAGAAAAATACTTCTCTTGTTCAACTAGCTGTGATATATAGAGGTCAGTAGCATCTAATGGAGACTGGAGCATCATATGGAAGAGAACGATACCAATACTGTGGCCAGAACACGTGTCAAATAAATATATTGACGGGATGGAAACATAAAATTGTCCGATGACCTATTTTATCGATTTATGACCTATATGAAATTGTTTAAATATTTTTATTTTATTAGGATATGTTTCCTCAACATATTTAAATGTCAAAACAAAGCTATATACAAATATATAAATGGTTATAAATACCTTGTTTGTCAAACAATCCTTATTTTTTGTGCGACATGTTGTTTATATATAAATATAACAATACAATAGGCTAAAATGAATTCTATATACAAAGCTGAAATACCACTGACTAACTCACTCATCACAGTATTTTAAAAACTATACTTCCTAGGAATGTGAAATTCGGTACACATATTTCTCATAGGCCCTAAAGGCGCACTAAGAAAGGATTTTGAAATATTTCGCGCTTAAGGGTTGAAACAACCCCTAAAACCATAAATATTGTTTGGTTTATATCTCAAAACCCATATGGCCTAGGAATGTGAAATTTAGTACACATATTGATCATAGGCCTTAGATTTGCAATAAGAAATGATTTTAAAATATTTAGCGTTCAAGGGTTGAAACAACCCCTAAAAACCATAAATATTGTTTGTTTTATATCTCTAAAGCCATAAGGACTAGGAATGTGGAATTTAGTACCCATATTGCTCATAGGCCCTAGAAGTGCACAAAGAAAGAATTTTGAAATATTTCACTTTTAAGGGTTGAAACAACCCCTGCAACCATAAATATTGTTTGTTTTATATCTCAAAAACCATACGGCCTAGGAATGTTGAATTTATTACACATATTGCTCATAGGCCCTAGAGGTGCACTAAGCAAGGATTTTGAAATATTTTGCGTTTAAAGGTTAAAACAACCCCTAAAAACCATAAATATTGGTTTGTTTATATCTCAAAACTCATGTCTTAGGAACTTCGAATTTGGAACACATATTGCTCATAGACCCTAGAGGTGCCGTAAGAAAGGATTTTGAAATATTTTGAGTTTAAGGGTTGAAAGAACCCCTAAAACCATAAATATTGTTTGTTTTATATCTCTAAAACCATATGGACTAGGAATGTCGAATTTA
>JAGFPH010002975.1:96390-112043 GCA_018207615.1 Philaenus spumarius | reverse complement strand
TACACATATTGTTCATAGGCCCTAGAGGTGCACTAAGAAAGGATTTTAAAATATTTCGCACTTTAGGGTTGAATCAACCTCTAAAACCATAAATATTGTTTGTTTTATATCTCAGAAACCATATGGCCTAGGAATGTCGAATTTACTACACATGTTGTTCATAGGTCCTAAAGGTGAACTAAGAAAGGGTTTTGAAATATTTCGTGCTTAAGGGTTGAAACAACTTCTAAAACCATAAATATTGTTTGTTTTATATCTCAAAAGCGATTGAGACTAGGAATGTGGAATGTAGTACACATATTGCTCATAGGCCCTAGAGGTGCACTAAGAAATAATTTTGAATTATTTCGCGTTTAAGGGTTGAAAAAACCCCTAAAAACCATAAATTTGGGTTGATTTATATCTCAAAAACCATATGGCCGAGGAACGTCGAATTTTGTACACATATTTCTCATGGGCCCTAGAGGTGCACTAAGAAAGGTTTTTTAAATATTTGGCCTTGAAGGGTTGAAAAAACCCCTAAAAAATAAATGCTGTTTGTTATAATTGCCTTAAATCTAGAAAGCTGAAATTTTGTACATTTATTTCTTGAAAACACATAAAAAGTAAACCAGTTTTACACTTTGTTACGTGCTGTTAAGGGGTGAAAATGTGATAACAACCTCTAAAAACTATAAATATTAATTGGTATTCTTTCCTTAAAGCTCCTTAGAGACTGAAATTTGTCATTTATTAATTTTAAGGAAATATTTACATGCGTAAAGCTGATAAAATCTATCCTGATCTATGCATGCGCATATTAAAGTCGTATCTGTTCGATCTGCAACATCCAGCTAAGGCTGTGATTTACCAGTCTGTAGATTTAGCGGTTGAAAAAGAAGACGCTCTTCACTCTGAATTCTTTATTTTTTAATGATTTAAATTATTCAGCAAACATACCTTGACGAAGACGATTGACTGGCAGCCAATGAACAAAACATACCAAACTAATTGAAAATACATGTAATAATTCACTTTCGTGAAATAAAAGATGAAAGAAAATGAGGGAGAATAATACAATTATGTAAAACAATTTCCTGTAGAGAAGCACGGGTATTCAGCTAGTTTATACTTATATAATTCGCATTTAATAAATTTAAAGAATATATAAAAGAGGAACCAAATATTATATTGATGATTAAAAAACGAACACTAAAATTTGTGTACTATTCGTTCTGATGATGCCTGAAAAAGAAAAGGTGAAATAGCTGGAAACGATAAGACTTATAAAAGGATTGCTAAGGGAAGTATACATGATATCTCTGTTATTTGAAAATACTATCACAATTTTATCAATACATTTACATTAATCAATGACGTATTTTCGAAGATCAAATCAACGAGTATATTGCTTTCTTCATTATAAACTAAAAATATCTTTACTTGACAGAAGTGTTCAACTGTTGTGACAGTTGCTACTAAATTGACAATGTGTAAGTAACAATACCAGAAACTACACGAAATAATAATAACAGACAAATTAAGTAGCGTAATAACGCCTTTGAACCTTTTCAAGTGAAAGATGACACTTTCAAGAAAATATACATAATGGTAATTGAATTAACATAACTTGTTTATACATTATTTTGGTTATCTTTTTGTGCAGTTGGGGAGCTTATGATTTAATGTGACCACATACAATAAAATACAATATACAATACAAAATATTTTAAATAAAATAACAAAATTATATAAAAGAAAATGTTGTTTATTATTAAACAATGTTATTATACTTTTTCCGTAAAATGCGTTTTTTAATACTAACCTATCCTCAATCACACCTAAGAACAATGTCTAGTATCTCCTGTGATTGTAATTCTTCCACAGTGTTTGTAAAGTAGGGCTGTGAATAATGTTTGTAAAGTTAAGAAATTAAACTTGTTTTCAAATAATTAATTACAATTGACTTGTATGCAAATTCTTAAATCTTACCTTGATGATATTAAGAAAAGATTTGGAAATGGCAGAGAAAACTTTGTGGAATTAATGATAAATATAGTAAACATATTCTTTAAATGTAAACAATTCAACTGTTAAACGGTAGAACAATTTTACAAATAAATAAATATAAGTATTAATTCAATTTGAATGAAATGGAAACAACTATTGATAATTTGTTTATACAGTTTTATAATATATATACATTTTCCCGTTCAGGAAAAGTAAAGGTATGTTATCATACAACCATGAATGTTATCAAAATACTTAAATTTAATTGATTGAATCGTTTTGTGTGGCCAAATTATGTATGTATGAAAAATATAAATCCATGTCCTACTAAAATACATTTTTGATATTCATCGCCATAGCAACTACTGCATAAAATAACAGGTAAAACAGCTGGTTCGGATTACAAGCTTAGCAACAAAGTTTTATTTTAGGAATGTTTTATTTTATTTTAACTACCTAAATGATAACTTAGATACATGTATTTTTCACATCTATGGCACAGTAACTTTCAAATGATATATAAGTTGCATTACACTCATTTTATCTTAAATCTTAAAAATTTTACTTCAAATTTCGAAGTTCTTGTATTAATATAATGATCAGCTGATATTATTATTACCTGAACTCAGCAGCATTTCTTATCGAAATGGCAACAATGCTTATATGATATCATTGTTTCTTTTTCATGAATATCTTTTCCATTTACAATGTGCTCTTAGCTTAGGATTATAGTAATTGTAAAACTATTATAATGATAGCTAAATAAGTTGTACAAAATCAGAAAGTTTATAATCAAAAATAGCCTAGTTTATAATTTAAACTGCATATAACTTATACACTCAGAATTTGTACAACAATTTTCTTAATAATAGAGTATTTGTGCATATCTATCAACTATTATAACAGTACTAAATTAGAGATATTTTTACTTTGGGAATATTAAATGGCTTACCCAAATTAAAATGTATTAGTGCTATTTATTATTAACACATATAATGTATTGGCAATTTAAATTGAAGGGATACTTGTGTATAGTATTTTAGGATTTCTAAGACAAGTGACAACCTCTTAATGTGAATCACCAATACAGTTTTAGTCATTTAATTTTTCTTCAATGGTACTAGTCAAGGTTTGATTTTAAGACTAATGAAATTCCCAATCTTGTATACATGGCCTCAATATTTGAATATGTCATTTAATCCAAATTATGAAAAATAAATATTCCGTTATATATAAAAACAAACAATTACGATTTAGGTTAGGTATTTCAAAATTGTTAAAACTCTTTCTGGATGAAACATAAATAAAACTCTTTTACATTTATTGCTACATAATCCATATTTTGCATCCTAATTTTGCATCTTATTATACATCTTGAAAACGGACATAATGTTATGTTACTTAACAACCAACCAAAAACTAATCTATTAGTTTGTTCAACTGCTGCACATTTCATGACTTAAAGAATAATATTTCATTAATACGAAGCCCTATTATGTTCTGTGTGTAACAAGGTTTAAAACAATATTTTTAGTAGAAGTGAAATATTATACTTACGCATGAAGAAGGATCTCGGGGAGATCAAGAAAGTTGAAGGAATAGTTTCCACCTCACTTCTGGCAAAAGTAAAGTCTAGCAGAGGATTTGAGTAGGCAATCTGTGGATGGTTGTGGAGAGATACCTATTGTGTGTGTAGTATAAGTGTATGTAGGGCATAGAATTATTCAAGTCGGGTTTCAATAATACAGCTATAATAGTACGATAGTAAAATAGAAGTTTTAAATAAATTATTTGCGATTATTGTCACTTTTCCTTACCAACAAAATATTTTGTACTATTGCTTGGTATTTCTCCAACGTATAGATAGTATATATTATTACTACTATTATTACTATTGTGGAGTATTAAAGTTTAACAAGTCTAGAATAAGGTAAGATACTCCTTACCTAAAGCCTTCCTTAGAAAATATTCCGTAAAACCGGTTGGCAAATTTCAAGTACGAAAATAAAAAAATGACAAGCATACCTTGCATTAATAGGAAGTAGTTCTTCGCTGTATAAAGTTCTTTACGAAATGAGGTATAGCACTATCCTAAATGTTGGAGTGACAGTGCCTCTAACCTCTAGGACAGAATTCAAAATTTAACAGCAACAAAAATAAATTTTAAAAACTATATTACAAAAGCAATCCGTATACAAAATAAGTCTGCGCCGATAACACTCTTGTTTTAAGAAATTATTTAATAGTTAATCAATAAATCATTTAAATATTGAACTCTTGAATTATTAAAAAGAAAAATTAAGCTTAAGTTAACTTATATTTAAAAACAATTACAGTTAACATTTAGGCAGATCTTGACTACTGTACCGCGGAGAATACGGCTGGACAAAGCTTGCCTTCAGTCATATTAATTATTTTTTTATACTTATCAGTATGAAGTTATATGATCAAATATAAAAAATAAGAAGGTTTAACAATTATTCTTACAAGCAGATGATGAATGTTAATGTAGGGTGGCAAGGCTAACTTTCAGAATAATCACTCTCAAAGACTTTGCTGAAGTTTAAATACATAAATAATTTGTTTATATTTGCTATAAATATTTGTAAAGAAAGAAATATAAATAAAATGTTTTAATATTTTTGGTAGGTTTATATTCCCTAGTAAAGAACATGTATTTAGACAGTAAAATAAAAATGACAAAACATGTTTTATAAGAACATACAGATTAACACTTAAAATATTTCTATTCTCCTTTCAACACTTACCATGGGTAAAATTTGCGACCTCTGAAAAAATGTTTGCGAAAATGTACTAACAGTTAGACCTTGGGTTTTGAAAGATCATTTACTTCGCTGTCAGTTTTCCTTCAGCTATATGCTTTTTTCCTGTGTGTTTAGATTTCTTTCTGTAAACATTTTGTTGAAGCTCCGATCCATTCAATTAATTCGCAATAACGTGATATTTACTTTAAATACTCGAAGTTTTAATTGATTTACAATTTTGTATGTCATAGTGGGTATATGCAGTGAGTTTCAATTTTATATCTCTACAAAAAATTTACTTTAAACATTTATCAATTTGTTTACTAAAAATGTAATTGATGCCATTCTAAATTTGAATTTATGTAATAAGAAAATATAATTTTAAAACATTAACTGTGTATAATAAATTATGTTTACTAATACATGATTTTTTTTTAATTTTAAGAGAAAACATTCTCAAATAAAAAAATGGGTGTGCTTAAGACCACACGTTGGAAGTGATAACTTCTATTACTGATTTATATTTTTCTCGGTGTTAATATTAGAGGAGAATAGGGGTCAACAAATTACACAAGTCAATATATTGTCAAAAAATATTATATCATATTTTGAAAATACATAATTAATTATTGAAATAACAAATTATTCTTAACTCCTACAAATTGTAATAAAGTAATTTAAGTATATTTTCAGTTATCAGTAAATCTGCAGAACATTATATTTAATATATTTTCTCACATTATACACTACACGTTTTTATTCCATTTTAAGTGCGTATATAATCTAGTTATATCAAATTATAAAGAATCAATATGAAAATTGGCCATATTTCATTTGTTTAATTCAAAATAGTGTAAAGGCTTAGCTTTGACTTAAAAATTTAATATGGTTTTAAATTTCCTAAAGTTTATAAGAAATTATAGAAACTTTCAAAATGTTCAAACTTGTTAATTATTTAAAATTGTTAATTATCTTGAAAAGTGTTAATAAAAAAAAATATGAGTTCCTTTCTGCCTATCATATTTAAAAATGCGTAATCAAAGGTTATAAATTTTCCATTTAAAAAAGTTATGGAAATGTTATGGAAAAATCCTCAAATAATAATAAATTTAACCGTAACTATCAATGTACTTACCAACTTTCTATATTAACGAATCCAACAAAGAAAATTCATCACTCTTATCTATATCATGAGTCATTTTCTATGTATATAGTAAAACACGTAAAAAGAGGTGAGCAATATTTATAACAGAAATTTTAGTAGGCCTACTATTAAAAAGAGAATGATTTTAAGTTATATTTTGGACTTATTCAACCTAACTGTTAATTTATTTACATGATACTAAAAGTATTGAAACGGCCTAATAAAAACCATTAAAACTCTCACCGATGTACAAATACTCGAAGTTACGATGAGTAAACCGCCTATTGGCTTGTAGTTCTGAGTAATCGCAGGTGGCAGCACACAACAACGTTCCCGATGACCGCACCATCACAATATCAAATATTTAAAACAGAAGACCGTTAGAACACTCGGTGATTCACACTATACTCACACATTAAGCTGATAAGAGCAGATACTACACTTTGATCTTAGCCAAGTGGCCGTGAAGCGATACTATTACAAGGCACATTAAGTAACCAGTTAAAACGTTCCTAGTCTGTAATAGCGTGAAGTTTATATAATTTGTAATTTTTTAAACCGTTTGCGGTAAGAAAGAGCACGGTTTCCAGGCAAATTGCCTTCAGGATTACGTTTGAAACGTTACTAGCTACATTTTAACACAGAAGCACGCGCTTACTTGTCTATATATTATGATATGTATCGCCTATTCCCTCTCCACGCTCTTACTTGCGTCTACGCAAAAGTTCATGACGCAGTATTTCAAAACACAGTCAAGTGAAAGTGCCCAACGGGCCAGTTGAAGTTATCACTTCAATTTTTTTTTTTTTTTGTGTTTAACGTCCTGCTGTTTTGCACCTAAGGCTAATGAAGACGGGACCTACAGTTTTACGTCGAATCCGAACCACAGCCAACGATGTCTGTTAAGAAACCATTTAGCAAATGATTCGGGGTCAGTGGGAATTGAACCCGGAACTTATTTTCACTTCAAAAATACAACTACATAATTATATAGTCTTGCATTTTACTATCATTTAGTATTAGTATTAGTATTTCAGATGAAAAGTGTTTAAAGGTTGATTAGTTCTGGAGTCATATAACACACCAATTATACAGTGAATTATATCGAAATGATTTTAGATTTTTTCAACGTAACATATTACAATCATCAAAGAAACACATTTTTATATTTGAAAATGTTTTTATTTTTATAAAAATATAAAACTTAAAGAACAAAATACTTGATTTCCTTGTTGAAAACACACTAGGCAGTACACATGAATGTATGTTTATATTGTATTATGTATTTTACACTGTTGTAATGCAAATTATGATCTGTTGAAATGTGATATGAACTAATTTTATTGCACACTTAATAATCTAAGCAGTTGAATTATAGTTCTTACGCTTTCAAATAGACTCGTAAACTTTACCTTTATACGTTTTGCCATAACTGTATGCTGCTTTATTGTTTACGGACATTAATAGCTTCTAAAGTTTAATGTTTCTCAGATGTTTTAGTGATGTGAATGACTAATTATTTCAAACTTTGAATTGAACTTTGTATTAACTTAGCCACAATAAATTAAGAATGTGTTTATAACAAAGCAGAATAGACAATGGAATATTTTAAATCAGCAAACTTAGGTGATAACTATATTTGCTTTATTTATTTTAGTGTTGTATGTAAAAGAAATATTTTCATTAAGCAGCAGAATTATCAAATAAAAAACCATGAATAAAACCTTTAGTATTAAGTGAACGCATAAGATTTTTTAAACTGAACTAGTGTGAAAATGTTGTGGACTATTAAAGGGGTTGTTTGAGGAGTTATGTAGAAATTGATGTCTAATCTAAGGAAATTAAATCTTGTATGTACTTACACAAATAATGCCTTTAATTAGAAGAAAAGACCGAGAAAGCCAAACTAACTGTGGTATCCATTGTAAAGTAGTGTCTTATCATGTGGCAGAAAAATCTAAGCGATCCAATTAACAACCATTTAAACTTTACTAAAACCGGTGGTTTTGTGCCTCATGTAAAACTTAGTGTAACAAACATGTGATGATTCAAACACATCGATGCAATTATAACTTGTCTAGTATATAAAGCTCCGTTTGTACATTTCTATATATGCAATAATTCAGATAAGTATATATCTATATATAATCAATAAATTAAATTAAATAGGTGCAATACCTGCTTTTTTGTCTTATCCAATCCTAAAATCACTATGTGATTACCGCGGTTTCGGGTAATCTATGTACCCATCTTCAGATCACAGAAATAAATTAAAAGTAATTCCCTTCATTAGGTCGTCAAAACATTAAAGTTTATATACAAAACAAAAATCACAAAAATACGTCACAAAAACACATTAAAACACTTTTTTCAAAAAACAGATTAAAAACATCGATTAGGCCTAACCGGTCAAGCTAAAACGTTTAATACGACAATTAATACGACGTTTAATACAACGCAAGACAAAAATAGTTGATTTATTTTTTTAATGTAGCATGTAACACATATTTTGAAATATGTGTACACAAATTTAAAATAGGTTTTAGCTTATAATTAATAAGACTACATGTTTCAATTTTCTCTTCAGGCTTTTAGAGATATTATATGTTGGAAGTATGACTATATCATTATTTTAAGCTTGATAACTATTTATAAGTCTCCTTCAATAGAGTTTCTACTAGACATAACAGAGGATTTAGTGCTTAATTGATCAGAGGTAGAGTCTCTTTACAAATTAATCAAACACTATTCTTACGAAAGCGTTGATTTTAAGTTTGCTTATCCCATTTTCCTAAACAAAATTAAATTTCCCTTGAATAATTATTATACTAAAACTATTAGTAAAACTCAAAAATTAAACGATTTCATAAATGAGAAATCTATTTAATATGCTCAGTTAAAAATCAAAAGTGGATATTGAATAATTTTAAATAAATACTATTTTTAAGAATAATGTATAAAACAGAGGCATGCAGAAACTATTTACATCATTTTTAACCTTTGAATGTGCACCTAAATATTATTTAACAAATACAGATAATAAGAGTTCCATATTTGTTTAGGAAATGTAACAAGATTAGAAAACATAGAACTCCTAGACATTTTATCGTTTAACATTCTTTATTGTAGATTGGCTCAGGTCAGCATAATAATGTTTAAAGCAATCCGTTTAATTGTTCTGTTTTATATTTTCCTCATTTTGTGCATATCGACTAACTTGTGCCCAAGTGGGTGCTTGGGCTTATACCCATGAGAGCAGTTAGTTCTCCTTCATTAGTTACTTATACGTTTATTTTTAATCTATGTGTTATTTAATAAATAAATGTATTAAAAGTTTATAAATAGGAATTCTGTAGTTAAAATATTATTTACAGCGTTTACATAAATCTATAATTTTACAATTCTGTACGACAGTATTTATAATGACTTACTAATACTAAGATGGTGTTACGTAAAATGCTAACGAAATAATATAAATATTGTAAATTAAAATCATTTGTAAAAAAAACTAAATTACAGTCTTTTTTAAATACTCGTAAATATGCAATGCTAACTTCCTTTAATATTACTGCAATGATATACCACTTTTTAAAAAAGCATTTAAAAAAGTAAATCATTGAAATCCAAGTATGCTTGTTTACTCAAAATTTAGAAGCCGAATAATTATAGAAACCTACAAAGTCAAGTTTAAACAATCAACTCCCACAAAGTCAGTAGTAGAAAATAAAAAGAGCCCCTAACCTATAAACTGTATGTAGTGACGCTTAATGCCATAACTCAGAGTAAAAGGTTTAAGTGCTTGGGACACAAATCAAGAATGCATTCCAAGACATCGTTTATTTAGGATACATTATGCGAAGGTAAAAGACAGGCCTACATGTTTCAAAGAATGGAGGAGGTCTACAGAGTGATCGGATGAGATGAAATCTTAATAAAGGGGCAGGCGATGAAAAGAGGATTGGTTTGTAACTTGAACGTTTAATCGGAAAGAAATCTTTTTGACCAAGAAATTTACTACAAGGTATTGTAATAAATGATGATAGCTTTCATGTCGACACCATTTGTTTTAGAAGTAACTTTTTATGATGCCTGTAGTACAGTAATTACTTTATTACTCTGCCACTCAAATACATTAGTAATATTATATTATATTATGCAATATTATAATAGTGGGTGATGCCCTCCACGAAATAACATGTGAACCGAGCCCTCAAATGATATGTTGAATTTGAACTTTAAGACAGCTTATAATTTTTTCTAGTGATTTTTTTATGTTTTTTGTCGTAATTGTGTATAGTTTGTAATGACGTGTTCCACAACAATGGAATGAAATACTTTATTTGAGGTTTATCTGATGATGGTAGCATGTACCACCGAAACCGGTAATCCGACAGGATATATTTAGAGTGCTTGACGGTGAAATAAGGTAATTAATTAGCCATTATTATTATAATATATATTTATTGTCTTACGATAGCAATAAAATGTTTCAAAACTTTCTTTTTCAACAACAAACTTATAACAAACTTAATAACAACACTTAACACTTAACAATAACAAGCTTTATTAGTTTACTCTAAACATGTAAGCCTTCTAATATGTTTTTCTTATTTTTTTTAAACTAATCTAAAGGTTTCAAACATTAATTACTAAGCCAAAGTTAATAATGCAATACTTAATTATACAACCATATTATCAAAATGTATAGGTTATGCTGCAATAAACCACAGTGAAATTTAATGACAAGTTTTGATAATTATGAATAAAGTAACTAAAATCAACTATGTAATACATTTATTTACTCTAGAAAAAAAGTCATTTATTATTAAAACTTAAAGTGTAGTTGTTATATAATATATTAATAATATGTATAGCCTATTATTCAATCGTAAAGTTACAATGCGTTATTTATACACAATAAAAACTATTATTTTATTTGCAGGAGGGAAAAAAGAGTGTTGTTTTGTTTATTTGTTTCACAGAATGGATTCAGCATTCGTTTAATCTCCGGTTTGATGGTATTTGTATAGCAAGCTATTTGCCGTACATTTATTTCAAGCACTTTGGACAATTCCATGTTACAAGTTCCTCTATATTTTCATCGAATGCTATATTCGGAGCGACATCGAACCAAAATACTTTTTTCGAATCAACTCTGTCCTTCTATTTATTTATTCCTAATACAATGTGCATCCAAGAATAGTAAAGATGTTCAAAATCCAAAGAATCAAAAACCGATGAATTTATAAAAGCTCTAAAAAAACGTTTGCATTGTCTTGGCAAGCTGGACATTTAAAACAATATAAAATAATGGCAGAAACCCTGGGCAAAAAAATATTTTTAAACTCTCGGTATAGATTTTCTTCATTAAAATTACCATAAGTATATCATTCACGAAGTTTGATTAGAAAAATATGGAACAAGGGTTATGAAGGTTAGAAAAATGTAGTACAAAACAAATATTTGTAAGTCAAATTTTTAAATATATACCAAACTCTTCTTAAGAAGAAAAACTCACTTTGAATAACTATTATAACAAATTATATATAACACTGAGTTAAAAAAATTGTTTCGTTCTTATAACAAGTAACAATATTTTAAACATATCAGTTATTTAGGAAAAGGTTCACAATTTATAATACTATAATAACAAAATGTGTTTGTAAATTATTTTAGATTGCACTTGACCGATCTCCACCAAAATAATCCATAAAAACATTGAAACTGTGGAATCAAATTCTATCAAAATGCCTTGGGGCACATTAGAAAGGTGGTACGGAATTACCCGACCTTAGCCAACATTGAAAGAATTATGCAAGTAATACCAATAAAATATTAAAATGATACAAAGTATATATAAATGGTGAATTTTTAATCACCAACTTGTTTCAAATACATTTGAGTTATAAAACCTAATTACATCAAAATTAAAATCAAATATTTATAAGTAGAATAACATTTCTAAATATCATCAAAACTCTGCTTACGAAAACAATAACACAATTTGTAAAAATTATTATAAAAATATCTATATATCCACTGAGTTTAAAATATTGTTTGGTTTTTTTATGTAATAGTAATAATTAAAATTTTTTAAAACATATCAGTTGTTTTTAAAAAAGGTTTCACCATACATGGATTCAACATCTTAAATTTTTTTCAAAAGGCTGTAGCCACAGAAAAAATACCCTGTTTTTTCCTTTAATAAACAAATTGTATTTTTATTAAGTTGAAAATCTTAAAACTTATATTATTTTTTCACAGTTTTTAAAATTTTAATTTTTGAGTGATGATATATTAGTAATGAATTTAGTTTAATAAAGATTTATATTTTCTGAACCCTAAGGATGAATGAAAAATTCGATTTACCACCGACTTGAAAAATATTATTACTACAGCTGAAACCCCTAAACTACACATAAGGGTGTGCAAAACCATCATGAAACACTACTTACTTTCGTCGAATTTTGAAGAAAATTTTTCGTAAGGGACAAAAATTGTAAATTATACATTTTTAAAGAGTTCAGTCGGCATAAGTTTATACTTAATTTATATAATAAATAAGACCTTATGGACTTATGCCATTTTTTAAACATTAAAGTGCAGTTATATAATTTCTAAGTGGTTCATTCAATATTACATTTTTTATTTTCAGAAATCCCGAATAAAATGGACTCTTGGAAAAACAAACGTTCCATAAAGCTGTTACGCAATATTTAAGACTTTCAATAAGTATTTTGAAATCATACAACAACTATACATTAGTGTTCATTAAAGTAGAGGAAATTAGGAACGTTGTGGTTGATTTTGGAAATCCTGCATAAATAGGATGGTTCTTGTTTGATGGATATTAGTATTATTTTGTAGCGTTTGGTGTTTAGTTATTGTAATGAATGTAATAATTGACTTCTAATATAATAATAATGTAATCTATAAAAAAAAGTGATACACATAATAAAAACTTGATTTTAGCTGAAATTATTGTACTGTGATTAGATATGCTTGTTAAATATTTTAGACTGCACTTTATTTATAAAAAACATTAACCAATGTATGTAAGTTTTATAATAATAATAACATTTTAAAAGTATTGCTATGCTGAGATGTGTTTCTGAATTAATTATATGTTCATTTTTTATGTAAGTATTAATAAATATTTAAATTTTTGAAGAAAATAATGTTTGACTACAAAAGTGTTAGTGTTATTATGTGGTCCCGTAATTAAAAATATGTTGTTAAAATGATAAATTCTGATAAATGGTAAGATTTTATTATTATATAAAAATAAAATGTGATACAAATAATAAAAACTTGATTTTAGCTGAAATTATTGTAATGTGAATAGATATGCTTGTAAATTATTTTAGACTGCACTTGTTTTATAAAAAACATTAATAAATGTATATAAGTTTTCCAATATTTGATAACATTTGTAAAATATTATTATGCTGAGATGTGTTTCTGAATTCATTATAATAAATGTATATTTCATCTAAGTATTATGAAATACTTGTAATTTTTTAAACAAATAATGTTTTGCTACAAAAGTGTAAGTTTTTATAATTGATAACTTTATTAAAATTGTTTAGCTGAAATGATAAAGTCTAATAAATATTAGGATTTTATTAATATAAAATATAGTACACAAAATAAAACAATAATTACCATTAAAATAAATTAATATATTACAAATACTATCTTTAAAATTTCATCACTACCAAATTGTAAGAAAAGAGAATGTAAATCATTGTTAACTTATAAATTATCTTGGTTTAAAATGGGATAAGTTTTAATAAATTACGGGTTGTTTATGAAGAGAGTTGAAATTTATCTGTGAAAATTAATATTATTCACTAATCTTGAGTTAGTGACCAAACTTTTATAATATTTCAGTTAAACCAAAAAACATTCACCCAGTTTTTAGGTTAACCAACAAATTTTTACCCAATTCTTATTGTTAAAAATCTAATTTTTACCCGACTCTTAGGTTAAATCCAAAATTTTACCCAATTCTTAGGTTAACCCCAAAAATTTCACCTATTTTTTTATACAAACACCCAAATGTTTATCCAATTCTTATGATTAAACTTTTAATTTTGACCCAATTCTTAAGTTAACGGCAAAGATTTCACCCAATTCTTAGGTTAAAACCATAAATATTTTACTCTTCTGTTTTAATGTTAGACATTGTATTTTGTAACTCAAACAAATTATAATAACATTTTCCAAACTATCGTCAAGTATTTATTTCTCAAGAAATATTTTGGAATACATTTTTTTCTTTTTTAAAACTAAAATATCGACCAGATATTTTTTTTTTTTTTAGAGTATATTTTTGAAAACAATATTTTATATATCTACGCTCATACAATGAAATACTCAAATTGGGATATTTAAAGCCTATATCTCGGATAGGGGTTCTCATAAAATTTATATTCTGTAGACACACCAAAATTTTCACATATGTTGCAAAGTTTCCTGGATAATGTTAGGTTTGAGTCAGGTGACTCTTGAGTTAGTGACCAAACTGTTATAATATTTCAGTTAAACCAAAAAAAATTCACCCAGTTTTTATTTTAACCAATACATTTTTTCCTAATTCTTATTTTTAAACCTCTTATTTTTACTCGACTCTTATGTTAAACACAAAAATTTTACCCAATTCTTAGATTAACCCCAAAAATGTCACCTATTTTTTATATAAACACCCAAATGTTTACCCTATTCTTAGAATTAAACTTTTAATTATTACTCAATACTTCGGTTGACAGCAAATATTTCACCCAATTCTTAGGTTAACACCATAAATATTTTACTCTTCTGTTTTAATGTTAAACATGATGTCTAAACATGACGATATTTTTGTAAATGTTATTATAATTTTTATTAATGAAAAATACAATTTATAACTTTAAAACACAAGAGTAAAATATTTATGGTGATAACCTAAGAATTGGGTAAAATCTTTGCCGTTAACCCGAGAATTGGGTAAAAATTTAAAGTTTAATACTAAGAATTGTGTAAAATTTGGATATTTATATAAAAAATAGGTGAAATTTTTGGGGTTAACCTAAGAATTAGGTACAATTTTTGTGTTTAACCTAAGAGTTGGGTAAAAATTATAGTTTTAACAATATGAATTGGGTAAAACTTTGTTGGTTAACCTAAAAACTGGGTGAATTTTTTGGTTTAACTGAAATATTATAAAAGTTTGGTCACTAACTCAAGAGTCACCTGACTCAAACCTAACATTATCCTGGAAACTTTGTAACATTACGTGAAAATGTTGGTGTGTCTACAGAATATTGATTTTATGAGAATTCCTATCCGAGATATGGGCTTTAAATATCCAAATTTGAGTATTTCTTTGTATGAGCGTAGATATATTAAATATTGTTTTCAAAGCCATATTCTAAATAAAATAATATCTGGTCGATATTTTAGTTTAAAAAAAAAGAAGAAATTAATTCCAAAATGTTTCTTTAGAGAGAAATACTTGACGATATTTTTGTAAATGTTATTATAGGTTAGTGGGTGGAATTTTGGGGGTGTAGGGATGCATTTTTGGGCCTGGGGAGGGAACAAGGGGTGCTAGGGGGTGGGTGGAATTTTTGGGCCTGGGTGGGAACAGGGGCTGGTAGGAGGACTTTTATGGGTTTTGGGTGGAATTTTTGGGACACATTTTGGGGTTCGTGGTGATCCTTGAACCCACCTGGATCCACCTGCGGTAAAACCATCTTATTCCCTCTACTGTT
>JAGFPH010002975.1:47759-95990 GCA_018207615.1 Philaenus spumarius | reverse complement strand
CCACCTGGATCCACCTGCGGTAAAACCATCTTATTCCCTCTACTGTTGAGAAGGATTTATAATTAGTTTAATTCGATTATATAAAATATCATCTAAACACGTATAGGTTCTACCTCAATAGTTTAAAATTTAAACTATTGAGGTAGTACCTATACGTGTTTCGATGATATTTTATATAATCGAATGAAACTAATTATTTTTATTTAATCTAACTTTATATTTATTTAATAAACAACTCATAAATAATAAAACATAATTATTTGCACCAAAATTTACTTGGTAAGATAAAATAGGTACATTTTACATAAACTATAAGGTTGAACTAACATTATTAGTTTATATTAAATGTTTAAATTTATAGTACTCAAACACATGGATGGAATAAAGTATGTTGTAATAAAAATGCAGTTAGTTCATTTCTCATATGAATTGGTAGTATGAATTGTTATGTAATCCCATTTAACAAAACAAATCATTTTAATTATAATATGTTTTTGTATAAATCTATTACTTTAATCTTTTAATGTAAGTTTAAATTTTTAAATAAGTAATACCTTATATTTCCTGATTGTTATAATACTTGAAGCTATCATATACCTAATTTCTGAGTAAGTAATATAGAACATTAAACTAGTCGAAAAGACATAAAAAGTAAATCGTTATTTTATATCAAATCCGTTTTACGAGGTTAACGAAAAACATGATTTAACTTCACCCACGTAGAGTCTTAAGTCTCATCAATTTTATAGTTGTACCTCATCAACTTCAAAGCATACATACCAACACTATTAGGTAAATTCTTACAATATTTAACAATGCTTTTGTATTTTATTTTGATTTTGTAATCTTTAATTCATAATATGCAAATTTAATGAAGCATAAAGAGCAGTTGATAGATTGATCCTTTCAATATGAAATATGTTGAAATATAAAATTTATGTTTATTGCTTAGTAAATCCCATTAATGTTCATACATTGTGATCTGAGAAATATTGTAAAATAAATATTTAAACAATTTAAAGTATGATATAGCAAATTCTCCCTGGTTGTATATTTTAAGGAATAATATATTGTAAAATATATTTTCACACAAGTTTATTCACACGTCATCCTATTAAATCGAAAATCAAATTAAACGTAAATAAGTTACACAAAATAATAGATGTGTTTTATTATAACAAAATTTAAAGTAAATTTAAAACCATGTCAAAAGTAATTTTTTTTTCTTAACCATGTTACAATTTGTTTGGGCAATATTTTTTAATGGAAAGAAAGTTAAGTTGTGTGTATCAGGTTGTATAATAAATTAAAAACGAAAACTTAAAAAACAAGTTTAGTATGAACAGTACATCATCATTCACTGTCTAACAAAACAAATATTGATTCTTAGGTGAATAGTTGTATTTTATAATTTTGAAATTATATATTTACCAAACCAACCTTACCTACTAAAAAAATAACGTTAGAATACATCAAGATATACTAAACTTGTCTTTTGAATCATTAAAATCACTCATTTAGTTCCGTACACATTAATTTTAAAATATAACATGCATCTAAATAGTTTTGCATATTCCTAATTATAATTGTAAAATAAATTATATCCCTTTACATCATTGCCTCTACTATTTATAGCGACGAACAATGAATTCCACTGTAAGCTTGACAAAGTTTGAAAAATGTTTTTGTTATGTATTTACTAAACAAGACTTACATACGTGACAGTGTGGCCAGTGCCAATGTTAAAATAAATATGATAAACTGTTAATAGAAAGAGCATTTAAATTTACAAGTACAGCCGTTAAGGGAAGCTTGAAAGGAAACGTTGTTGGCACTTTAAATATATTGAGTCAAAGTAGTATTAGAGATGGAAAGATTCGCTAAACAGGAAATTAGAAGCAGCATACGTGCATTGAATACTTTTACCGACAGAATACAGAGTAAAAAGGTTTTAGTAGTTCGTAGAAATACTAAGAATGCCACGTCAGAGACAGTCTTAGTGTTTATTTGGGCACTACCGTGATGACGTAAAAGCTTCTCGTTTCCTTTAAAAAGACATTTAGTCTTCAAAATGAGATTAGACATTAAATGAGGATTAGATTGAGCTATTTGGAGCTTGGTAATTTCCTCGAAAGCAACGTTTCCCATTAAAAATCCTTATCTAATATTTTATCTAAACTTTATAGTATGCAGGCAGTTTAATAAAATGTAATAGGCTGCCATGTAAGTAAAAGAAGTTAGATTGCGTGGTTAGTCATTCAGTATTTGTCAATATAATAATATTTTGTAACACCGTATTTTTAATAAAGTGTATAGTTTAAAAACATGTATTATAAAACTGTACCACTCTACTTTAAAATTCGCCACTATAATTCGAAAATACATAATTTAGATACACCCGCGCGATCTTGCAGACAGTAACATAACTAATACAACTAGCGAATAATGTCTCTTTTCGTCACCGCAAATAGAAAGCGCTAGCACCGGGCGGTTCTTGCTTTAGAAGCCTGCAATCGTCCATTTTTAATTCTGATTTACAGCCAAGCACACGTAATTTTTGTGCTGCGACAACCCACGCTAGAGATGTCGCCTAGATAATTTATACCAGGAACTTCCAGTAAGTAAATTAAAAAACCTACAGGCACTACTAAAGCTTAATGAATCTTACTGAATGTCTTCCATTTGTTAGTTATTAATTTGTTTAAATTTTATTCTTATCTGATTAACTTGTCAAGTCATACTTCTTTCAACCCTTGTAACAATTTTGTAAACGCATCCTTTCTTAAATAACTAGAATCACAGAGTAATTTAACTGATATGTAATGTATTGTTTCACAGTGAATTTTGGCTGTAATTAATTTTGTTAATTAACATAGCTACAGTTTTAAGTTGCATAGGCGAGCCTCTTCAGAAGGCCTATTTTATATAAAAACCAAAAACATCAGCCTACCTTTTCATAAAACAAAACTGCTTTAATTAACAACTGTTCTAATGTAAATTTCTGACCTGGAGTCATTGTAATTACTAAATTAATGACTAAATAAGAACAAAGCCTTGCTGTACATGTTTTGTCTGATTTTGTTTCAACTTGAAACAACATGAACAATATGTCCACCATTTTGTGTGTATAAAAAAAAATATTAATTTAATTCTGTATTGAAACAGGGAATAACCTGGATCAAGTAGCACCACGTAACACCATGTAACATTTTTTGAACTAGGCTACAGAAGCATTATGAATCCTAAGAAAATATCATTAAGCGATGAGTTAGAGAACAGAACTTCTTAGTGACCAGAAGCAGTGTCCATCAAAGTGTGTGACTGGATTGCAGGTTTAATTTCTGAAATACTTTTCTTCTCCGTCTTCAAGTAGGCCTAAAGTGGCTTAATATTTAAAACAAAAAGAAATTTAATATTTACACCAGCTATAAACTTCAATAATTGAGTTAATGTCACTGTGATTGACTTCCTTTTTTATATACATGTATTAAACTGTGCAAATTTCGTAAGGGTGTGTAAAACTTTTAAGTCCATGGCAAATATATATATAATTGTTAGTTTTTAAGGAAAGTGTGTATTAAATTAGGTTACTTATATTTATAATTGGATGGGATTCTGCAGACTAGAGTTTAGGCTACGGTCTTCAAGAGACTAGCCTAAATTCTAAAATTAGGTAACGTTACCGCATTTTATTAGTCCTTTATTTTGTTTTTTTTATTTTTCCAAATTATTTTACTTTAAATTATTTTAATAATACTTTTTTTTATAATAAATCTACATAAGTTAATAATAATAAAAATTAACCTTAATAATCTTATTTTCTTTTAATTGTAACAACTATTTCTTCAACTGAAACTTTGGTACCTACTAATCTTGATATGAATTGTAATTTTTTTTAAATATTATTTTTTGTCTTAAAACAAAATTAAATTGAATAGTTGATTATTGTCAATGGGTGTACTGAGTTATTGAACATACCGTTTTATTTGAATATATATAGTGTATAATTGTGCATATTGTGACAGTAATTTTTAGGCAGCTTTCAGTGGTGCATGTGAGTATTTCCCCTTTTATTTTTTTTTACTTTATTAAGGCGTCGAAACTTGCTTGTGCTGTTCTCGCTTTAACCTTCGTCGACCACGGACCGCAGCTTCCAAATTTTTGTAGACGCCTGCGAGAACGGTACAAAACGTTTACTTTTGTTTTATATTTTAAACCAGGATGAATGCATCTATCTTGTTGAGTATAAATAGCAGTTAAGAACAAAATGTGATTAGCATTCTATGCTCCTGGATGAAATTGAAATAAAATTTACTATAAATTACACTAGACAGCAGCTTTTATAACTTTAAATAAGTATTTTTTTAAAGAATTATATAACATCATATTTTTAATGTTTGCTCCAAAATTGTTTTCAAATTTCAAACGAACACAATTAAATTAAACTTTAAAATCAATAAATAATGTATTAATAATCGTAACTTTTAACAAAATTAGCGAGACAATAGTTATATTTTTGAAAACACGTCATAAAATGAATCAGCTTCGGAAAACTATCAATAGTTTGGTTTAAGATTATACTCGCCGATTCATTAATGATTTTACTTATTAATACAAAATACGCGAGGTAAATGTAATTTGTAAGATTTGAACTAAGATTTCATAATATTGTGTAGGTTAATTCCTCTCATAAGGTAGTTTTCAACACTAGTTTCATTTTTGTTATAAAAATGTCTTCAGGGTGGCTAAACTCATACTGAAAATTTTCTACCAGTGTCAACAATTCTTTCATATATTTGAATACAATGTGTTTTTTTGTCTGCAAACACCTTTATATACTTTGATCCTTATTTACAATCAGACATCTTCTCTTTCAGTTCCTTAAAAACTCTAAGAAATGTACTAAAATTAGAGGAAACATGTTGCAAAATGTATGATAAATTCAATACTAGGGTAAAATGTGTTGCAGGGTGATTCTTTAGTTCACAGAACTTAAAAAAGATTCAGTTTTTGTCTGTTTCAAAAAGTGAATGTTGCAAATGCTATTGATAGATGTAGTAGGTAGTAATGCAGTGGGAGCGGACGATATTTTGATATTCTCCATAATATCACCAACTATAACTAAAATCTGTAATACATGTATAGAAAAAAGTTGTCCTAATTATTTTGAAGCGTGATTTAGTCCTCCCTATCTGTAAAACTACTAAACGTGCTGGTCCTACCTATTTCATGTCTATTATTATTCTACCATATACATGACAAGAATTGTGCTTCATCAAATATCTAGTTAAACGGCAACTAATAAATGATTAATTCCGTTTCAGTCCGGGTTCTAATCTGACAATATCACTGCAACAGCTGTTATGTGTATCCGAAGACAAATTAATAACGATGGACCGGAGGGAGGATACTCTGATAAAATTATTTGACTTTTACGAGTATAACGCTTATGATTGTGTAAATCATTATTGGCCAATCTCTGTTTGTCTGAGATAGACCAGTAAGGCTACGTTGTGACTGATGGTAAGGGTACGTCCCGTTTGGAGTCAGTTACCCGTGGAGTACAAAAAAAAAATGACGTACCCCGTTGAATGAGTACCCGTGTACCGACAAAAAATGGCCTTGAGAAATAATATATGTGATTATAGACGTACGCATAATACAAATGTTCAGGAAAGGAAACAAAATATTTGTATTAAAATACATATTTATATGTTTTGTGTTTCCTTGTTTGACCTTAATTAATTTCTTGCTAAGCCAACATAGAATGTAATCAATTATAACACACAAATTTTAATTCATTGTAATGCTATTATTATATGTCAATGGGATTGAATATTACATACATATTTGTTAAAACACACTCATAATAATTGGTTTTCAAAATAATTCTAAAATAGTCAACACAGTGTTCATGCATTAGTTATAGTTACGTGTCATAATAGGATGTTTTTAAAAGAAATACTGAAAATAAAAGTAAAGATCTTTTGGTTGAATGGCTTCCATAAGTTCTAACTATGGCAAAGTTTGTTTATTTTAAATTAACTTTTATTATAATTCAAACTTTGATTTACGTCACCGAAGATATGAAAATATTGATTAAATGTCCTTCCTGATTTTATTCTGTAATAAAACTAAACTTATTTTGGGAATCTACAATAATTGTTGTTTTTATATTATTATTGTTTGCTGATTTCTTTAACTAGTGAAAACTACTTACTGTACCCCATATATTTCATAAAAGAATGAATACCAGTTTAATAAGTTTGACATGAAACACCAACACAAGCTTGATTACTTGATTTTACCTCATTTATAATCCTTAACTATCCTTTACAAGGTATTCCATCTACTTGTCCTAAATTGATTGTAACCATTCTTGTGTTGCTGGACTTTTGTTGTACATTTATGGAGAAGATTTTGTAATAATTATAAAAAAGAAAACAATGTTGTCTACTGAAGGAATACTAGTTCAATATGTGCATCTGATTCTTTATGTGTTTAAATTGCATAACAATCTTTCCAACAAACTAATTGAATTTTTGTAAAAACTTAATAACATTTTGCTTTAGAGTTTTAGGAACAGAACTCAGTCTACCCAGTCTGCTGGAAAGTGTTTCCTCAGTTTATGGTTGTCCATCCCGATTATCTGACTCACATATCTAACCTGAACTGGGCCCGTGCAGAGTGAACTTCAAAAATCTGAGATTGTTCCGTAGAAAAAAAATAGCATGCTTGCCTACCAACATTTACCTAGTTTAGTCCACAAAGCATTTTAATTTTCTACCTGTAACAATTGGATCACATAAAGGCTCTGACATAGTTTTCAGTTAACAATAATCTTTGCATTTGTTCCGAACATGTATTATTAAATACATAATAATCTTCCCTAAATTAAAAAGCCTTACAGAAACAGGAATTGTGTGACACTGATGGATCAAAACTGAAGAATGGGTTTTGATTTGAAATCATGGAGTCAATTTAAATACACAGAGTCATTAATTTAAGTCATTTTCAGTTCGAGATTTTCCACTATCCAACGGCGGCGTTACTCTGTATAGGGAAAAAATATACCTAACTTTTGTAAACAATGGAGCCAACTCACTTGTTGATTCAAGGTCTGAACATTAGTTTCTGCCAACCCATTGTAGAAGGGTGTGTGTCCTGGTGAAACATATTCTAGCTCCATTACAGCATTTCTTTAAATCTTCAATAGTAAAAATACCGCTTTGTCAGATACATGGCATTGCTGGTGCTCAGTTATTGAACAAATTCGTTAAGAGGTGTAATTGAAAATAGTTGTTGGTACCTTTAGTAGAAATTTAACTTCAGCTCAACTTGGATTTTGTATCAATTTATGCTTGGAAGTTATGATTCTAGCAAACGAGCCTTCATAATCAATGTGTAAGCGTTTCCAATTATTCTTAGGTTTATCAAAGTATGTTCCGTTAGGATTTTAATTATTCACACGTAGCAGACAAAAACAAAGATTGTTATTTTTTATAACGACTCAAAGGATACGATAATATAGAAAATTAGGGTTAAAGGGTTAAGGTCACTAATATAAAGAAAGACACGTCTCAATCATCGATGTTAGAAGGACGAGTCATATCTTTCTTTGATGAAATTATTTCACGGGATTTACTGGTTTTATAGTACTTGATATTAATCCCAAGATAATAATAATTTGTTTATAAAATTTTATTTTATTTATATTTCAGATAGTGTTTTAAAAGACATTTTATGCAACTTTTAATCTAAAGTATAGGTGAAAAAAATAGACCAAATCCGGGATCCATGTTTTTTTTACTTTTAATTTAGATCAATTTAAATCTTGCTGGGTAAAATTATCACAATCTGACAAAAAAATGTATAACAAGTTCTTAAGTTCTTTTATGGTTTGGTTCTTAAAGTGTTTAAACTTTAAATTTAATGTAAGTCAGCTTTTTTAAAGATCAAGGTTACAAAACTGTTTAAAATAGAGAGTCTAAGTAATGCACCATCGATGAGGTGAAGAGATGCCATTAAACTTATATTGACTTAACATTTTGTTATCTTCTCCATTGTAGTCCTCCATCTGGTATTGGAATGACCAAAAGAGATGCCCAATTACTTCTTTAACACTGGTGTTATTACTCCTGCAGCTTCCAAGGAAATAAATTCGTTGTCTACTCTTTCTCGTAAGGAATATGGAATACTTTATTCACGATTGAAAGTTGCATTGCTTTTCCTCTGAAATCCAGGCTAACTGTATAATTTGGAACATATCACATTTTCTCTTCAGAAACTGAGACATATTCCTTAATTTTTATTATCATTAATCAAGTGAACTAAGTTTTACGGTGACAAAAGTTGCATTTCCTCATCTACAAAAGGTGATTTCTACACAAATTGTATGTAAACCTATCTGTTGTGATGTTAAAAGTGTTGTCTTAAATAATTTCACTGTAGAAAGGCAATAAATAAATTATATTATACAACTAAATGTTATATTATTTCATTATCAACAGTTTTGAAAAATGTACTTATGTTAATATTGTTTAAAAATACAGAGAATTTTTTTTGTAAAATCAAATAATTTTTTAGTTATTCTTGCACATAAAGGTGTGAGTCAATGGGTTTCTAGTAAATGGCTGAGGCTGACCAACACGGTGCTCTAAAAATCTTATGCTCAGTGGTTACATATTAATAATAACTGACATTTCAAGAATTACATAATGATTACGTCTACAACCATTGTATTGTAATTATGTGTTTATTTGTCATTTTTAGAATTAAAATAAGCAAACTTTAGTTAAAATTATAAATTTAAATACTTAAGTTAATTTAAAGTTGTTAATTTAACTACTATTTACCATTCAAAATTGAAATACGCAAAGATTAGTTGTTAAATTAAAAATGATTTCATTTAATGTAGAAATCGACCAATGTTTCCCATCTGGAAACACCTTTCTCTGGACGGCAACACCTTTGATCTTTTACCGACTGACTCGTTGGCCGGTTCAGGCTCCTCTCTTCGTTGAAATATCTGGCAACATCGCCGGACTGCTCGATAATCGCCCAACGTATACTTACCTTAAAACAGACATAACTATAGTTCCGTTCACATTTCTGTAGATTGTGTCTATGTTTTGTATGAAGAGTCATATAATTCATAAGTTTTTCAGCCTTTCTAAAAATATTTCGCTTTTTCTTTATTAACTGTTTTTATTGTTTATTAAATTAAATCTTAGTTTTACTTGTATATATGAATAATATTGATGATGTAACTAAAACAGGTTTTAAACTGTGTCATTTCGACCTATTCAATAAGCGAATGTTGAATAGCGCATATTAATGAGTGAGTGTACGTACTTCCTATTTCGGTAAACTCTATTATATACTACCCCTTTCCGGGCTTTCTAAAAAAAAAGCAAGGGCTCTATAATGATTTTTTCCTCTCATATCATTGGTTTAAACAGTTATTTATATAAATTGTAATGAACAATGACAGTTATTACTCTTACGGATTGTGCACGAAATTAACACAAACAAAATGTATAAATATCTGACGCAAATTGCAGGTAAAACGACTCTCAAACTGCCTAAAAGTCACAATTTCGCTAAAACTTTGAAGACTTTCCATGCCTCCCAGATCGTTTGGTACGTCCCATAGCCAAGATTATATTCTGCAGTTCTGTTATCCCCCCCCCCCCCCCTTAAAATGTTAGTCAGGATCCGCCCCTGAACGTGGCATTTTTTAGCAACAATTATATTTACGGCCGGCCATTGTGTTGTTAAAAACCGAATTCGAGATGTATGTTTGACTTGTCACAATTAAAACACAAATTAAATTATCACTCCTAATTGACACTACAGTATTATTAATTGACAAAAATACAGTACAAGTAAACATGTAATTAGGTTAGACATATACAATTATTGCACTGACACATTTATTAAAATGAAAACGATATAGGCTATTAACTAAATATGTATTAGTTTAATACGTATAGTCAGTGCCTTTATGATTATAAACTACATAACAACTTCCATATTTTATTTAGTATTTTTTTTAGTTTGATCAAATTTGTTTACAAAAGTCGTATATTAAGTACTAGTCCTGCTGCAGGACTTTAGGAACATACAATTTGAGTCAAAAGTAAAAAGCCTCGTCTTGTATTTTGAATTTATGGGATTTTTTATAAATTGATTTAAAACTGCTTCGGTTACACTAACCAACGTCTTAAGTCTTTAGAAACTTTTATTTTAATATCCGAAAACATTTTATGTATTTTTTTCACAGCAGGACCTCCAACTTTCATTTACTTTATTGTTTACATTTATTTCCCCGAAATGTATTTGGTAAACATAGAATTCCAGCGCCTTAGGCAATTCTTTTTGTTCATGCTTTTCTATATATTGATATATTGATTGAATTCTGTGTTCAAGGCAAAATCTTACAAAAGACTTTTATCACATCTTCTTGTCCACCTTAATATTAAATTTATTCTTAGAAGAGTTTAGAAGAGTATGTTTGAATGAACAGATTTAACGGTCGAGATCCGTGTTTTAAACGGATGAAGCTAGCCTTCGACAAGAAAATTATGTGCGATAATTATTAATTGTCATATTTATAATTTATGAAAGCATAATAATGTTTAAGACTGAATTGATTTAATTACATTTCACAAACATTACTTGTGAAGTATCAACTTTTTTAAAATTAAGGTAAAATAATATATGGAAAAATATTTGTAATTATTAATATTTTAAATGCTAGCTTATTTTAAGAATCAGTTAAAAATCATTGTATCTAGAAGGATAACTTTGAGATATAGGAGGAAAGAAACTAAATATTTAAATTTATAATATTGATATGAAATCACTCTATACCATTACTTGCAGAATTATAATCAAAGTAAGGTTGTTTTTGGATTCTGTGGTGATGGTAACAGTATTACTTTTTAAAGAAAATGTTATATTATTTGGTTTAATTCTTAGTGATTGTTCAAATAACATTGCTCGGATGGTATTAAAATGAAACAAAACAAATAAACGTCAACACAAAATAAAACTTCAATAGATTAAATATTTGTTCGAAAGTAAGAACAAAACCAATCATCTCCGACAATGTTAGTTCCTTTCTTTTATTGTCTCTCTTAATAGAAATTGTCCAATTCCTTTAAACTCCACACTAGAAAAATTACTTCCAGATTGAAAACAAACCGATGTATTATGTGAACGTGTTTCATTTAATGCAAACTCTAGTATTTATCTTACTACTTTAGCGTGACTATTTTAGCCTCATTTACTCTCAGTAAAGCCCTATGAGAAGACTTTAGTTACATTAACAGTTTCAAAGATAATGCAATTAAAAAATATTAATAGAAACTTGTTGTGTTCCAATTTTATTCTGTAATTCTTATACATTTTTGAAAATTAAGGATTATGGTTTTATATTTGTTCAATAGTTATATTCAACTTTGAAATTAAATCGTTTAAATAACTCACATGAATAAAAATTTATAATATTTATTTATTTAAACAATTTAAAAATACGAAAATTGGTTTAAATGTATTTCAGGGGACCTGCTATTTTTCAGGGTGTATGTTATACGAATTATAATAAAAGATACAAACAAATAATTATAAAATTCCATCTCTTTGCTTCAAAAATTTGTTGAAGGGGTTTTTAGTTATATTCTGTTTTAATTAACTCATTGATCTCTAACATTAACATAAATAAAATAACAGCATGTGGTATGGCAATAATCTGTCTCTCTTTGGCAATAATTTAGATTCGTGCAATTTTATTTTTCTACGACCTAATCAATAGCTTCTGACTGTAATAAATAGTATTTTTTGTTGTATTTTCTATACATTATATTTATATTTTTCTGGGTTAATTACATATATAAATTGTGATCACGTTCGTATATATACAGTGTGATTGAAAAGTCCCGGAACGGTGTAATATATGTTTTACCATTATAGATAAAGTAATGAGACTTGGTATATCAATAATAGCCATAAATGTCTACTCTTTTAAGGTATTATCACTTTTTTATCCCTTAAGGGGGACGGCCCACGAGGAGTCAGACAAAATTCTTAAATAGCAGCATAGGTCGAGTTTGGTATCAAATTAAAGGTCTTAGTTAGTAGAACACATTGCCGCAAACCGGACTTCGAAAGGTCCACTCTAACCAAAATTGGGGCCCTAAACGTGTTGAAATAAATTGACATAAAGTTGCTAATATCTCGAAAAGGAAGAATTTTTAGAAAAAATTTCAAGAGACAAAAAATGTTTATTTCAAAGCGCTTGACCTAAAAAATTACTTCCAAATCGATTTCGTATTTTTTTTTTAATTTTCTAAGATGAAGGAGTAAAAATAAAATTTACGCAATCGATTTGGGAGCACTTTGTTTAGGTCAAGCGCTTTGAAATAAACATTTTTTGTCTCTTGAAATTTTTTCTAAAAATTCTTCCTTTTCGAGATATCAGCAACTTTATGTCAATTTATTTCAACACGTTTAGGGCCGCAATTTTGGTTAGAGTGGACCTTTTGAAGTCCGGTTTGCTGCAATGTGTTATACCAACTAAGACCTTTAATTTGATACCAAACTCGACCTATGCTGCTATTTATGAATTTTGTCTGACTCCTCGTGGGCCGTCCCCCTTAATTGATAAAAAAGTGATAATACCTTAAAAGAGTAGACATTTATGGCTATTATTGATATACCAAGTCTCATTACTTTATCTATAATGGTAAAAAATATATTACACCGTTCCGGGACTTTTCAATCACACTGTATATACATTATTATTCACTTTCTATAGATAAGAGTATACAGTATACAGGGTGTTCCCAAATTATGTTTCCAGACTTCCACAAATTGTTCCTTTGGTCAAAACAAGAACAAAACTTCCAATAAACATAGGTCCTAAAACGCTTCGTTTTCCAGATATACGCCATTTTGTTTTTTGTACAAAATTATTCATATCTAGAGAACGGTTTGACTGATTGAGTTCAAACTTGGCATGAAGTTTAAGCTAACAGTGATATGCCTCAAGAAAAATAAACGATTAAATCCAATCATGCTTTTCAAAATGGCGGCCGTTTGAAAATTTCAAACCAAATTTTCTCCAAAACCGTACATTTTAACAAAAAATGTCAAGACTCCTATTTTGTAGCCCTTTTGATTCCCTATCGTACGATGTAACTGTCAAAGCAATCAGATGAAGGATAACAGCTAAGTAAAAGGTAATGAGAACAAATGTCCATACAATATTGTAGTATTACTGTGTTGGTATAGGATGCCGGGTTGAACAAACCAATTAGTACACATAGTACACATAACTTAACTGTTATCCTTCATCTGATTGTTTTGAAAGTTACACCATCCGATAGGAAATCAAAAGGGCTACAAAAAAGATGTCTTGACAATTTTCGTTAAAATGTACGGTTTTGGAGTAAATTAGGCTTGAAATTTTCAAACAGCCGCCATTTTTAAACTCATGATTGGGTTTAATCGTTTATTTTTCTTGAGGTATATCACTGTTAGGTTAAACTTCATGCCAAGTTTGAACTCAATCAGTCAAACTGTTCTCTAGATTTATTATTTTGTACAAAAAACAAAATGGCGGATATCTAGGAAACTAAGCGTTTTAGGACCTATGTTTATTGGAAGTTTTGTTCTTGTTTTCACCAAAGGAACAATTTGTGGAAGTCTGGAAACATAATTTGGGAACACCCTGTATAAACAAATTCAGAACCTAAAATACAGGGGGAGTGAAAAAACACAAAATGCATGTGATACTAATATTCTTGTTTTACTCTAAAATCGCAAACTTTTTAAATAGTTTTCAAAAATAATATTGTCAAGGTATTAAGTACAAGTTGGTGAATTTTAATAAAAATCCTGAATGTAATTTATTGATTTAGAACTTTGAATTCAACTCAGGCAAAAAGCTCATTTTAAACACGAACCAACATATTTTATACAATGAGCTAGGGGATCTTATTGGAAGTCTATTCTCTAAAAACGTAAAGGGTAAATTTAATATTTGAAGAAATCTGAAACTAAAATAATATTTCAAAGCGTGATAGCTTAGTAGTATTGATTTGTTTAGCAGTCTTTATTTACTATGATTAGTTTGTGTAGAGTAAGTTTTCAAAATGGAATTGATAAGAATGAAAAATTGTTCACCTTACTTCAATTGTTTTTTATGAAGCTGTTTTACAATTTTGTCAGTAATATGCTTGTGTGTAATATTTAAAGAATGTGTGAAATTACGTTATTGGGTGTGTATAATTTATAACTTACTATCCAAACCATACGAGGTAAAATTCAGTAATAACAGGATATAATTGAATATTTTTGGTATTTCAAGATGGGTGCGTTAGGTGCCGTAAGGGTTACTGTCTTCTTTAAAGTTATTCTTAGAAAATAAAGTTTAGGTTGGCTCAAAACATTTGTTTAACCTCGAATCAGTTCTTATATTATTTTATTACATATATTTAGGTTATTTTATGAATAGAATGTTCATTGAATACTTTTGTTTTATTTGATTATGTACTATGATGACACATTTTTGTATTAATATTCTTGTGAATTAAATATATTGATGCAATAATTTTTCAATAAATAACAAATTCATTACATAAAATAAGTACTTCCATTCTCCTTAACTGTGTTATTAAAACTGTATTCAGCAATAGTTTATCAAAGATGTATAAAGTAAGATGAATTTAGTTTTATGTTTAAATTTAAAATAAATTAAGCTGTTCAATTTTACGAAATGTATTTATGAAACTGTTATACATCCTTATAACTCCCAAACCACGAAATTTGTTATTAGTACGTATTCAAAATAGGTTAAAATTATCAAACTCAATTACTTTTTAAGCTCTTAGTTACTCCAAGACCTGAAATTATGTTGAAAATAACTAATAATGAAAGACAATTAATTTTGTAAATTGACAATTTGTTAATGTAAAGACAAACACATAAGGTATTGTAAAACATATTTTATCGACTTTTGGAGTAAAATATTTTATAACAATAGAAATTATTTTATTGATATAAAGGAATTTCATTTACGTATCAGCTGTCAGTCAAAAGAATGTTAACATCCCTTTAACATCCCACTTGGGTGAAAGAAGCTTGTCACAAGTATTATGCCCAACCTTATTAGTTATATTAATGAAACACAGCGAAATTTAAACGTATGATGAATAATTAATAAATATTTTAATTATTATTTATTTTTAACTATGCCTAAAACTTCTGCCCATGAGGAAACATAATTACGTTTACTCTAGGAGTATTGTAAGTATGATTTAGAATGTTTGTAGGTTTTTACTTGCGATATTTCTATGTACTTCTCAGTTTGATATTCCTACTAAACAGCGTAAATAGTTTATCTACCATATACTATCTAAAGCTATTAAAAAAACAAATTGTTTCTTGATAAGTAACTTTATATCAGTGCAAGTAATAATAATGTAATATTAATGTAGTGTTAAAATATAACACGTTCGCAGTAACTAATAAATTCGTATCTATACACATATTACGCAAATTATAATTGTTTGAAACAAAACAAATTTATTTTTACTAACTGAAATTTTTTTAATTGTACTACCTAAAGTACCTATAATTTGGTAGATATGAGCCTCATTTTTGTAAAATTATTTCACGATCGAGACAACAGAAAATCTTGTCAAATATGTCTGAATAAAAAATTATAAAATAAAAATAGAGGGATAGCTATTTTTTAATACAATAAAATGTTCATTAATTTCTCAGTGAGTTCTATTCGCATTATAGTAATCAATGACTCAGTCATAGTTGATATTGTTAATAAGGCTTAATCACCTGCAAGTCAGACTTTCGATCTTCAAACAGTCGTACGACATAATAAAACTCTAAAAACCGGAATATGACGAGACTGAGGCAGACATAGGTGTCATCTGGACCTTCCCTCTAAAAAAATGTAGGCAAGGTAAAGTAATAGCAAACAATAAATTCCTTTTTCATTAAAAATAAAAAATGAAATATGTATATATAAATTATAAAGTTAAAATACATATTGCTACTAAATACTAATATATGTTATATACATAGTATGGTTAAACATTTACTGTTACATATTCCTGCTCAATATAATCTTCATGAATTTAAATGTATATAACAATTTATACAACTTAACTTCAAAAGGCACTAATTTAATAATTGGTTGTGATTTTTTTTTTGCTTCAATGAAATCAAGTTGAAAAAAATGGTACAACATTCATTATTGTAGCATTAATTCGTCAAATAAATTTAAAAAATTTCAAAACAGTACACAACTTTTTACCTTAATAAGTATTATCACTACCATTTTACAGTTACAAGAAGTTACTTTAATGGCAGAATTATTTAAAAAATAGTAAGTAATATTTAAAACAATGACTCATTGATTACTTTAATTATAATAATGTCAAAAGATTATACAGTCTATGTATTTTAATGAAGTGCAATTCAAAAATATATGTAATTAGATAAGTGTTATTATACATACACCGTCTGCGACTTATTTGTTATTTTCTTATTTACGCCTTTTAGGACTTTATCAGAAGCTTTGCTCAAAATAGGTCGTTTAACATTGAAACACTAAAAACTAAAACAACATCCATAATGAGTGACATATCTCGGCGACTGAAAGAGTTTGAGTCATTCGAGTTGCACTTCAGACACCGAGGTATATCCTTTCACTAATTGAGCAATCCACCAATGCATTTCTCCTTTATATGAATTTGATACTGTATTTTGAAACAAATGCGTAATTTTGAATTTCCAAATAAACCTTGGTTTTATTCTAAGTGGTACACGGAGAAGAAGAATGTTAAACATTCGTACAGATTATGACTGTAGTAAATAATATTTCAAGTAAGAATATTTGAAGAACTATCTCAGTCCTAAAAAACGGTATCAGTTAACTGACACAAACTTTCTCCCAACTTACTGTAATCAAAATAATATTGGTTTTAATCATTTTATTTTTTACTCCTTTTTAGAACAAAACAAAAAAATAATATTCTACCTACGTAAATCGTATAAAAAAATTATTGTCCCAGGCGGGATTCGATCGCGCGACCTTTGAATTACTGGCCGTGCTCGCTACCGTGGTGCTACCCTGTGCGGCCGCTGCCACAATGCTAGATTGACAACACAAACTTGTTTATTTTTAAACATTTCCCCATAATTATAAAACGCCTAAGTTTTGATAAAAGCGGGTGGTGTTATTTTGTTTGGCATCTTAAGCACTATAAATACTGAAAATTTGAACAAAATCGTTAGAGCCGTTTTTGAGAAATTTGCATTTTTGTCGTTTTTTATGGGTTTTTAGGGGTAAATTGCCCTTAAAAATTAAAAATTCCAAAAAATGAAAAAAACGCCTGGAGATATTAGGGTTTAGTACCTACATGCCAAATTTCATGAAAATCGGTCCAATATTGTCCTCTCTGGTCGTGTATACATACAGACAGACTGACAGACAGAAACCACTCTAAAAACACTTTTTTGGGTTCAGGGAGCACCAAAACAAAATATTCCACTAAAAATATTTTTGGTTTCAGGGAGCACCAACACAGATAATTACACTAAACAATTTTTTGGGGTTCTGGGAGCACCAAAACAGATAATTCAACTGAAAATTCAAATTCGAACATTTTTACGAAAACAATATTTTCTCCATATACTACGTATAGGGTGAAGAAAGTAAAAACAATAACAAATTTAATATCAAAATGTAAAGATCAATACAATAAAAATTATGTATCAAATTAAGTGAAACAAAAAAGTCTTGATATTTCTGGTCGAACATTAATAAATAAACAGTATAAAAATAAATAGTAGAAAAAATGGAAAAAATATTACAAAGCTGTAATACCTTAAGGAAATAAATTTTATGTATTTTCATACTATTTTGGGCCATAACTGATATCAGAATCACTGCTGATTTAAATCATTGGGCTTGATTATTTTATAAAATCTTTAAAAAAAGTAACGAAGCAACAGGACTGAATTTAATACACAAATATTATATAAAATAAATTAAACACAACATTGTATCCTTTCGTCAATAATACACATTGCTCTACGGTTGAAGAGAAATAAAGTTATTGCCATTGTTACAGACTTTAAGGCAGCATTCTATTTTAAAAATTGTTGTCAACATTTTTTATCTTGGGAATTGATTGTACAATACTTCGAATACTTGTTAAAATTTCAATTACAGCATCTCTGAAGATGGCAGAAACTTCTGTCGAATACAAATATCGGACGGATTCTTACAAAATGATACTCTGAGTCCCTTTTGTCCATTCTGTCAAAGAAAACTCTCTTCTATCTAATAAATTTGTTTGCGTTCCTATCAAGAAGTCGAAAAAGTTGTTATTACATGTAATCGACTTGTACATGTAAGTGATTCTTGGAAGAGACTGAATTGACGCTCAACTCAAATGAAATATATATAATAGGTAAGTTTTGTAATAGAAATTGCCCGATATTTGTCATTTATAAATCAATGATTGTACTTGTTCATAAAGAACAAATTAATAGCACAAAAGAAATTATGTACACTAATTAAAAGGCTACAAGTATCTACATCTGTTTTACATCTTCAAGAAATTTTTCAAACCAGCAAATACGTTTTAGCTAAATCGACATATCAGTGGTTAAAAATATACTTGTTACAGGCTCGTTTTATTCTTGGACAACAAATTGAAAGCTATTTTCATCAATCTTGGATAGTTATTTTTATATTTATGATTAATGTGTGGGTCCTTCATTCGCAGATATAATGAAATGAGCTCAGTTATCATTCTTATTTCAATCTTAAACTGGCATACTTTCATTTATCTCTTATGGTTAGAAATTGGACAAAGACATAGCAAACAAACAATCTTGGAAAAATGGTAAACTGGTAGCTGAAGTTATTAATGCCTTTTTAAATGTTCACGATGGCTAGACCGAAAGCAGAAGGAAAGTTTTCTATGTTTATTGTTATAAAAATACTTAAATTATTTATGTCTGATTACAACATTACTTAATTATTCTATTATTAATTTACTTAAGTTGAAGCTGTCGAACAATCCTTGAGAATTTTTAGTTTTTTATTTATTCATTTTTACATGGCACTTTTATATTTTTGTTTTAATCAAATGTGCTAAAAATAAACATTATGTACAACACGAACACATTTAAATTCCAAGTACTCGGGTGACTCACGCAGATGTTGAGTTTTAGAAGTACATAGTTTGATCGTCCAAGCCAAGATATTAGTATATCAACAGCTCTAGCACTTCACATAAATAAATTACATATTCTAAACAAAAATTTTAAAATATCTAAATTAAAGTAATTCTCTTAAATACACACAACCCACTGATATGTGGTTACTTAGCAATCCAAGCAATACATTATTTAATTTTCGGTCCATGAGAGTAAACGGATTGGAGCGAATACAATTTATTTTCTTTAAATATGTTATTTTACATTTAAAAAGGAAAATAGCAAAACCGTAATGTATGAATCGTCATTATTCTTAGTCTGATTTAATTATAAAATACTAATGCCTAGTGAATTCTCGATATACGATTTATTTTGAGTTTGTAATGTCATATGACCTAACTTTACAAATGCCTTTAAACGGTAAATTGAGTTCAAAGGACATCACAACCTCAAAACTTTATAAGATTCATGGTTAGCCAGATTTACTTATTAAAAGTTTGTGAAGTAAAACTAATGACATAACGGTTTTAATAAATTTTTAGATTGCATAATTAAAAGCCAATAAGTCTTCGTAAGCCAACGTTGGAGAACCTACTTCATTTTAATTCTGAAATGCATGACAATTTCTCGTTGTATAGTTTTTATGTATTTAATTTTTTAGTTAAATAATATGTTTTGACTATATTAATATCTTTTAAATAAACTCTTCGAACTAATGGACTGTATTAATATGATTGTTTAAGGTTTCAAAAATGTTCTTTCAAATGTTTGCTACAAACGTTTATTTTTAATAAGAAATGGGAACTAACTCTATCGTTTTAAATTGCATTGTATTTTAAATTTCAAAACGTTTGTGTATGGGCTTTTGCAACATTTTAAATTTGCATGCACTCAAAATGAATTTAAAAGTATTCTGTTATTCTAAATGTACACTTGGAGAAAATATATCTTTTGGATAGGACAACAGTGAATTTTGATGGATAAAATAACATGCTTACGAAAGTAAATCTTACACACAGTATTTTGTAGTAAATAAAGTGTTTCTATCGTATAGCCTACAATTTACTACAACTAAAAATAGATTATTATTAGCACCAGCGTATTTTATATTTTAAGTCATTTTTTAGTGATGTAATGCAAGCTCTAATTAGTCGACGCAATGAAACTGACAAACCAAGTTGTGTTCCTAGATTGTGTCCTTATAAAACTTATATTATAAACAAATATGTTTTGTTTGATAAAATTATTTGGATAAAGTTATAAAAAGTTTATTACACCATATGGATGGTAATAAATGATAAATATAATTATTAAGTTTATGTCTTGCAAACGAGAGTTTGTCTACAAGTACTTGATAATACTTTATTGGTTGATTTGGTTGTGCATAATGTAGATCGATAAATTATGTTGATACAAATTTTAAGGTAATCGAATTTATTTTACAAAGAGTAGAATATTACAACGTATGATAAAAGGAGTAACACATTTAAATGCATAAACATGTGTAGCAGTATTTTAAAGTTCAATATATTAGCTTTAAGTCGATATACTAACGTTTGAAATAATTTCTTTAAATTAACTTACTAGTAAGTTAAATGTGAGTAATTTGTAATATTTTTTTAATGTAAATTGACAATAAATAAGAAAATATAATTAAAATAAAATGAATATTTTAATTGAATATAGTGATTAAATTTAATCCTTGAGCAATAAATAAAGAGTAAATGGATCTAATTGCGTAATAAGATTAAAAATAATGTTTTTTATACAGGACAAATGAATCATTTAAACACTTTATAATAGCACTAAATAGATTGTTATTCAAATAAAATATTTGAATTTTAAGGGTTATATAGAAAGGTTGTGGGGATCAATAAATTACACAAGTTTTAGAGTTTTTATTTCAATACGATAACTCAGCAGTTATTACTTCAGATGCTAATTGTTTAGTTTATTAAGAGGAATTATTATTTCTCCATTTACTTTATGTACACATTTACAAAAACTTTGTTAAAAGGATGATTATAAAAGTAATTGTATATGTATCGCATATGTTTTAGTATGAAATTTCATTCTTATTTAAATTTGATTCCAGTAAGACATAAACATGACAGGTAGAGTCTCTTCGTTAAACTACAATAAATAAAACGTACTATTATAGTCCAGCAGTCAGGTAAAAGTTTTGGGGGGTACCTGGATACAATTCCAAATTTAATGAAATTTTGGGGTGTTATTTGGGGATGTATAAGAATGTCGTATACGAGTTTTCCACCTAAATTTCCTTGTGAAAATTTTTGGGGGGCCAAAAAACCGTGATTTTTTCGGACTTTTTTCGGTTTTTTGTCTACAACTCGAAAACTGCTCGTCGTACGGAAAATATGTACAATAAAAAGTTAAAGGAAATTAAATTTCCTTCTAGATTCACTGGTCAAACATATTTTTTGGCCTAATATTTACCGAGGTACAGCCCTCTAAAGTTAGGCAACATTTCTTAAAGTGTACACATTCACTAAAAAATGCATGTCTTTGGCCCCTAGCTTTCAATTTTCAACATATCAGTGTATACGATTGATAGTGATGACCAACGGTACTTGGTAGAATTCCATATTCAATTAAAAAACAAACACAATTTTTTGTTATTTCTACAAGTTTTTATTTTTGAATCTTGCCGACAAAGGTTTCGCCCGTGAAGGCATTGACGAGGCAGCTTATACAGACTGTATCAGTGTATATTATGTATACACCTTACTTTTTACCACCCCACCCTTCCTTGACCCCCTTCCCCACCATTATTTATGGATATAATAAATATCCTATGAAAATAATTGCCTATAACTGGAAAACTACGTGTCTTACCGAAAAATCTTTCCAGTAAATGTTAAAGGGCATTAATTTCCTTAAAAATTCACTGGTCAAACATATTTTTCGGCATAAATTGAGCCCTCTATCATGGTACAATAAGGTAATTACCCTTCTTCCCGTTTTTCGTTGTATTGAGAGAGGGGACAATGAACTGGCCATTCTATACCTGGTTCGCATAATGGTTTTACGAACTCAGGTATTCACCCCAAGTCATTCTCCATCCATTTTGGTTTCCCCACCGAACCTTCAAGTTAATTTCTCCAGCTACTCAGTTTTATGTTGTACCTTGACTGTGAATAATATACTTTTGGACTTGTAGTTTAATTTAATACGTTTCCAAATTTTGTGTATTATAGTGTTTTATGTTCTTCCATGACTGTGAATAATATACGTAGTGGAATGTAACGCGTTTGTAAATTACCTGTGAATTATTATAGCGTATTATTGAGCATTATTATAAATTATTATTATTATAGTGGTGTAGTGAGTTGATATGGCGTCTTGCTCAGAGCCTCGATGGTGTTCATTTGCGAAGAGTGACAGAGGAAAGTCAAGTGTCAGTTGTTAGAAAGAGAGGGATTGCAACTCTTATTGAATCTAGTGACAAACGCAAGGGGCCTAAACATCGTATTATTATAATTATTATAATATTAATAATAATATTATATTATTAAAATTCTTATATATAAAATTCTCGTGTCAAATGTCACAATGTTCGTTCCCGTACTCCTCCGAAACGGATTGACCGATTCTCATGAAATTTTGTGAGTATATTGAGTAGGTCTGAGAATCGGCTAACATCTATTTTTCATACCCCTTAGTGATAAGGGCTACGCCCCAGTGGCCCTCAAAGTTTCAATGTTAATCTTATGGAAGGTCAATCTAAAGGAAGAAGAAGAAAGATTTCTTTTGATTTTATCATGGGCACAAAAAACAGCTGTTCGTATGAAAAGCTTAAAATAGCTGATTTTGAACAACAACTGATTTGGATCAAAAACTGAATATAATTTTAGGTTAGGCCTACAATGAAATTTTTGTTTTTTTACAATGAACTAAAACACTTGGGCTAATTATTAGTATCAGGTTGATTTGTCTATCCGTGCAAAGCCGGGTCGGGCCAGAAGTATAAATTATAATAACTTAAAAATAATGTTTGCCTTTTGTTATTTATATATTCCCTCATCGTTCACAGCGCTCCATGCCTATTTCACGCATATACCACATTCTTAAACATTTACAATAATTAAGCTATTTTTTGTCTACACTAGAAATTAGGCTACTTGAAAATTATTTATATGGCAAAACAACGTTTGCCGGGTCAGCTAGTTATAATATAATATTATTATTAATATTATAATAATTATAATAACGTATTATTATATACTATAATATCTATTCCATCTCCAAGCGCTTACTTGTCTATACAGTATATACTATGTATCGCCTACTTGTATCAACGCAAAAAGTTTGCGTGACGCGAGATTTCAGAAATATAGCTAAGCGAAAGTGCCTAATGGCCAATTGAAATTATTACTTTAAAAATTGATATTTGTTTCTTTACGTCGTGATGAGGAAATTGCTTCTGCTACTCCCAAACCAACCCGGTCAGGTAAGCTACCATTTGATTACAACAATGCCTATTTCCTGTGCGATGAACAGGTTACTGAAGATTACAGAAATAAAACAGTTAAAGTTAAATCCTGAAAGACGTAATTGTAAGGTAAAGGTGACACTACCAGGACTAGCAGATACGATTTTATCAAAAGCAAGAGAGCTAGGTGACGATTAGGGGCAGAAAAAGGAGAACGTGTTGCATTGTTGAAGAGTTTTAACACTGATTTAGTTACATTGTAATTACAAATTTTTACAATATTCCTGCACGTGTGCAAAAGAGACCTGGACGTGTAAGTACTTCCAACTTTGATCAAGCCATGGAGAATATTTTCTCGTTTCTTGAAGAGAATAGTGATGAGTGCCAGTTTTCCATGGGCCAGTTGCTCGATCAGATACCTGAAGATTCTCGACCACACATGAAAACTGTGAAGAGGCGTCTACAGGAAAAGTATGGAGCTGACATTATTATCAGTAATGCAGGCAGAAGATCGAGTGATGACTCGGAGGGTGAAAGTGGTGACAGTGTGCCCCCAAAAAATCAAGACTGACAATTAATTGATGACCATTAGAATTTATCTAACGGGTGGGAAAAGGGGTGTAGGAGGGGAGGAGGGGAGGGTGGTAAAAGGTAAGGGGTATACACTGATGTGTTGAAAATTGAAAGACAGGGGCCAAAGACATGCATTTTTTAGTGAATGTGTACATTTTAAGAAATGTTGCCTAACTTTAGAGGGCTGTACCTCGGTAACTATTAGGCCAAAAAATATGTTTGACAAGTGAATCTTGAAGGAAATTTAATTTCCTTTAACTTTTTATTGGACATATTTTTCCGTACGACGAGCAGTTTTCGAGTTGTAGACAGAAAACCGAAAAAAGTCCGAAAAAATCACGGTTTTTTGGCCTCCCAAAAATTTTTACAAGGGAATTTTGGTGGAAAACTCGTATACTACATTCTTATACATCCCCAAATAACACCCCAAAATTTCATTAAATTTGGAATTGTGTCCAGGTAAAAGTACCTGACTGCTGGACTATTACTAGTAAACATTGGTGAAGTGTTCACTGTATGAACGTAGTTATTATAAACTACTCGGTAGTCCTCAATTACGCATATTATATTCAATTCCATTTTTGTAGAAAAAATTAAAAGTTTATGTATTATTTACTAAGAAGGCTACTTATAAAACATCGTTTCTCCATTTAAAAGTAATTTTCACAAAACGATAGCTAAACCAAAACATTTATTTTTTACACCTTTTGATAGAATACTGATATTTTAAGTATAAATTCCGTCAATAGGTTGGACAGTTTGAAACTCTGTCCATAAATACTGAAGACCTACTTAAGCTCAGACTTCAGATATATAGACAATGGGTGTACATTATACATCCCTTACACAAATTCAGAACTTAAGTTTAACATGGTTCTTGCTTATAACGCCGGACATTGATTAGTGAGACGCATTATTATTATCAGAGTTACGGTGTTGTCGACTCCTTGGAAACTTATATTACTAATAAACTACATGTTACCTTCATTAGAAAAATGTGGGGAAAATGTCAAAATAATATGTTTTATAAATTTTTATTGATTAACTTTGTTATCATAATTCCTCTTCTTGTTTTACAAATTATATTTTAAATATTTTATTTTAATATATGCACATCAATCAAAAGTCATTCTTCGAATATTTTAATTTATTTAATATTCAATTTTACAGAACATTTTTAGAAAAGGTTTTTCCTTAAAAACATATATTATATTTGGTGGGTACAACATTTTGAAAATAAAGGTTCGGCTTTATGTTCAACATTATTAAATAATGTTGTACAAATATAAGTTCAATAGAAATATCAATAACTAAATTGTGGCCGGTCAAAGTTTTAAGAGAAAAAGTAGGATGCATTTATTTATGAGTTAAAAATATACAGTACCAACCACAATTTTGTTTTTTGAAATAATATTACAACTACATTTAAAATTTTAATGCCATAGTTATTTAAATTGTGGTCGTTTACCTTTATCTGTGTATACAAATATTTTTTGCTTGAAATTGAGCTCCTACTTTTCCTTCTAAAAAAGCCTTTGTTCACATTATTTATGTATTTAATAAAAATGCAAATGCATGAAACATGATTCTTCCTTTTGTAATATATTCCAGGTTTCGTGCATTTATTATGTGTAATTTATGTTTGTGTTTGTGACAAAATTCAAAGTTCAAATTTCAGATATAATTGCCGTAGCTACATTTCAAGTGATAAGAATTGTAATAGAAAGATAAAGGTAAATTATACTGTTATTATGCTGTATTATAAAAGATACATAATATACTACATATATATATTCTAAGCTATCTACGTATTTAAAGAATAGAGCTATTTATTTAAATTCTAATGTAAGAAAATTACATTTTAAATTAAAATTTATGTAATTTACTTGTTTGTATTTAAAATACCTTAAATTTAATACACTATATGTTTTTGCTTGGGTAATTTTCTTGTTATTTTTTAATGGAAATATTATAAATTTGAAGAAATTAAGACACTAAAACCCTTTGTATTTTGAATCAATATTTAAATAAATAAATAATCCATATTCGGTTTACGCCCAGCATAAACTTTTTAAACTTCAAAAGTAGCAAGACCAGTAAGTGCTTAAGTATGTACTTGTATATTATAACAAAATGTAGTTATGGATGCATTGAGAAAAGGAAGGAATACTATGCAGTACAATAATATTAATGAATTAAATTATATATAGAAAAAAGAATTATGAGGTTGAAAATGGATGAAAAGAAGTAATCAAATCGCTTATAAAACTATGTACTCGTAAATAGAAAAGAGTAAACTGTTTAAAATAGTAATTGCCTTATTCATAGTCTATATTAAAGATTATGTCCAATACAAAAATAAAATTACTAATATATTTTTGGGATATAAAAAATCATAACAAATTACAGATAAATAATACACTCCAACTTAAAAATAGGTAACATACAAAAAGTGAAAGTCAAATAGTGAGTTTGTGTACAAACGTGTGTCAATACTGCAATACAAAAATTGTATGCGTGTTATAATTAATTCTTTCAACAAACAGAAAACTACAATACAATTTCTTTGTACACTCTAATATTGCAATTCCTTGTTATTTATTTTCTTAATAACTTTAAAATAAACTAAATAACAAATATTTTAGTTCAATAAATATTGTTTTATTTGAAATTATTGTATATTTTGACACATTTTTAAATACACCAATATACTTTTAAATTGGATTAAATTAATACAAAGTAAATATTTAATAATCATACTATGCGAAAAATGTATTAGTAAAAGAACATTAACGACGTAATTTAGTTAATTTAGATAACTCTAAAGAAATTAAGAAGTTTTACAAATAAGTTCTTCTATTTAACATGGATACTTCTTTCCATACCTTCTGGAAAATATCTGAAAGTTTAATTAAAATGTTTCACTGCTCTACTTGGAAGATATTTATTTGAATTAAGCTGTTCTTAATTTACTACTTCATTTCAAAAAACAAATGTTTTATCTGCTTTACTTGCTTTATGTTTTTCTTTGTACAATATTTTTACGACAAGAATAGTTTCAATTTTAAACTTTTATTAAAGCTAATTTTGAAGCTCAATTAAGTAAATCTGGATTCTACTATTAGTTCCAGTAATGTTTCTTTCCACTGGCTTAAATAAATGAAAATGAGTATGATAGAACAATAAACATTTAATAATAATAATGAATACAAATCCATTTGGTAAAGTAAATTTGAAAGGCTTTTATTATTTTAAAATGTGTACACATTATTTAGTAACTAGCTTCATAATTCCTAACTACATCTTTTTAAATTTTGCTGAAAAAGAAGTGAAGATGTATTGGATCCATTTATTCATAACTAGCTAAATCACCAATTATTTTCATATTACACAAGACTTCTTTAATGTGAAATAAATTAGTTTTACTTGGAAATATAATAACCAGTTTTAGAAAGATTAAGTATAACATATATGCATTCAAACTTACGTCGAGTATTAACACTTAGTTTACCTTTTTCCAAGTTATATTTTTAAATTATGACATACAACATAAAATAAATATTACCATTATGCTTTAGTGCTTACATATATGTAGTACAACGATTTAAAATTTTCAACCATTTTAGAATTTTAGAAAAATATTTTACGGGTTTTAAATACAATAAATAGAATCATTACTAGGCTACCAAATTTCGTGTCTGAGAGCGATTACAGATATATAGCAACTTCTTTTTCGGAGAATTTCACCGATGTTCACAAAAAAGTTCACTTTAATGAGCTTAATTGTTAGGGAGACATTAATTGTATAATTTGATCCATTCAATTAGCTTCAAAACCAGTATAAGTGTAAAATCAGGGGTATAATACAAATAAAATGTATTTACAATGAAAAGGATGTTATTTTTATTTTAAACAATAAATTAATTCAAAAATTAAGTTTAAAGTAAAAAAATAGGTTTTGCTTTGCCAAAGCATAATTTGTGCAAAGTTTGGTTTTATTTATTCAATACTTATTAGGAAAGAAACATATTATACTGAAACGTTTTATAATTTTGAGCAATTAGTATACAAGGATTTAAAAATATCTGAGATTTTTAAGTAAATGAAGTTTAGTTAGTTTCGAGATAATTATTCAAATGCAATTTCTGTCGTTTCCAGTTGAGGTTTATGTCCATCTAATTACTAGAGTAACTAATATAACGTTATGTAATAATGTGGGACAAATTCAAACTTTCTAGAGGGTTTTAATTAAAACAGTTTTTAACAAAATATATACTAACGCAAACAAAAAACTGCTTAAAAACGAAAAACTATTTTATGAATACTGAACGCTTGTGGTTGTTTTACAATAATAAGTATCGTATTGAAAATGTGAAAACATAAATCACAAATTTACTAATACAAACTTTGTATAACATGCAACATTTACTAATTAGTTAATAATACATTGAAATTTAAAATAATAAATAATTGAGCTTGACTAGTAAAAACAAAATTAATGTTAAATATATTTTTAAAATCACAATTTTTCACAGAACTACGTTTATAAGCGACTAGAACAAAGTGGTCTTCATCAATGACGCTTGATACAACTAGCAAATTGTAACTCATTTTACAAATGCACAAATTTTTTAAATGAATTTTGTGTAATAACATTTTTCTGGACATATATAACGTTTATTTAAAATAAAAATTAGCAAATAATTAGCCTTATTTCATGTTTACTGTCCCATAATATTATTAAAAATGTAAGTATATTTTCATATATATTTACTAGAATCAAAATGTATTTTGTTTATTTATCGGCACTGAATTATCTATTGTTAGCAATATAGATCGTATGACAACATTTTGAGATTTTAAACTTGTGTAAAGTTTTGTCAAACGTTTTATCAAACGTTGAAATGCATAGTGCCTGTCTATACGCAATAAACTCATTTCAATTAGCTAAAGATAAGAAGTCAGTTAGAGGTAATTTAACCATTTTCTTAATTGCCATCATATTTGGGTAGTGCATTAACCTACATTTATAAAATTCTAGAAAATATCTTGCAAAAGAAAATTTGAGAACTTAATGAACAAATACGGACATCGATCTCTACTTTCAAGGCTTTAATTAGACGTATCACTAGCAACGTGTGTCCACTGCTGATTTTAGGTATAAAAGATAATGGGAGTAGCTTGGATTTTATAAATGGGTGTATAGGGTTCCTCCTGTAGTTGAATAACTGTTACAAGATCATATTTTGGTTTACCTCTTTCTGTATTTTATGAGAAATATAATGTTTTTGTTTGTTTTGTTTTTGTTTTTTTTTTTTAATATGTACTGTAAAAGCTGTTATGTTATATGTACACTGTTATGGATTTTTTTTAAATCATTTTAATGTTAACATTAGTTCCATATATTGCGTCAACGGTTCTACTAGCATTAAAAAATTGACAAAACCAAAATGTCCTTTTGAAAATCCATTTTTAATCGCTGTCCAGCCATTCTTTGAAAACCCACGATGTTAGGCCTACATATCCCCGATGTCTCTTAGAAAACATACTTAATACATGCGTTAATGCTTTACCTCAATCAACGTAGTATTTCTGTAAAGCTCATTAAAAACGAACATAAAAATACTATCTTTATAATAATAGACGATTAGTAGACTTGGGTTCTATAAAAATGATGCTGTGTGTTATTTAAAAGATCTCTTGGCGTTGTGTATATTTCAAACAATATTTCAAATTGAGCTGTATAACGAAAATTACCGACTTTTTTACGATAGTTTTTGAATACCAGTAATAAAATTTCGTATGTAACTATGAATTACTATTTGTTTTTGAGATCCACTTATTACAGAATATTTAAGATTGTATTTATTTTCAATTTCACTCAAAAGCTAAGCAGAATTATTGTTACTTAAATCTTATCAATTAATTTGTCTTAACTTTTTGGAGCTGTTATTTACATAACTGTATTACTACCTGACATCTGTTGTTTCTTTAGGATATTATTAATATCTTGCAGCTTTTGTTGAACAATTTCATTTGCCATGTTTCTTACTTCCATACGTTAAATTTACATGAATAAATAAATCAAATACCAAATAAATATTTTAATTCAAAAGAGGTATTGATGTTTAAATTGTCTGCTGAATATCTAGAGTGTATTCATAATTAAAATCTATTATGATTTAATATTTTTCAACTGTTTAATGGTTTTTGACTAGTCCTCTTCCTAAATAATACTATGAATTGTGCGGAGAAGATAAAAAAAGATCGGGTTCGCTCTGCCTCAAAAACATAATGTATTTATAAATATTTCAAATGCAATTCCCACAAACTATAACATTCAGAGTTCAATGAATTTAAACTTCATACATGCTTCAGAGCTTTTCGTATTAAAACAAAAATAAACACAAATTAATCAAATACAAATATACAATATATTATTATATTTTAATTACACAGATTTTTTTTTTAAAAACCATACCTTTAGAATATACTAGCGTTACTTGCAGACAATAATACGTTCTGTAATGTGTGTCAGGTAAAGTTATAGCCTTACCCTTACCCTCAGTTCTAAGATTCCTAAAATAAAACGTCCTTTTAGTGAGATACGTCCAAATTATCTGAAGCTCTAAAAATATTATTTTTGTGAATGTCTACTTACCGTGGTCACTCCATAGACAAGTAAATGCAATTAAATCGCTGGTTCCTTCTGTTATTTTAAAATCAAATGTGACAAATTTCAGCTGTCTAGCTTCATAAGAAGTCATATATTTTGTAGGAGTAGTTTCCCTTTTCACCCCTCAGACGGAAATATTCGAAATGCTGGTGCTTTGCAAAATTACACCTTTCTTAGCTTCATATAAATTTATACAGATGTTGGAACCCCCATTTTACCCCTTACGCCTTACACAAAATAAATCAAAATGTGAGAGTTGTTTCTTTTGTTCCACTTTAAGTGACAAATATCCACTATTTAGCATTATGTGATGTTGTTAGTGTAATTAATATTTATTGCTCCTATTTTTACCCTTTGAAAATTACTGAATAAGTTGTGTTTATTCTTCTGCGAATCCTTAAGAAATAACTGTACCAAATTCCAGCTCTCTAATTTCAAAAATGTATATCGTTGTAGATGCTATTTTACTATTTTAATAGTTTAAAGAACATTTTAGTGCTTACTATTTTCAGGCATCATAAGAAATAAATTTGCAAGATGTCTAGTTTCAAAAGAGGTAGACTAATACATGTTTGTTGCATTAAAGTAGTTAAACTATTCCACCTCCTTTGACGTAAGTAGTAGAAATTAAGGCGTTATCTCCCTCATGTGCTAAGCCATCTTGCCGAATCTGGTCCTAACTCGTGGATCAATAAGGAAGTGCATTGTGAACACACACCCTCACAAACCCGCACGCAACCTCGCATTTATGAATATAGTACAAAACTATCTGCCTGGCCTTTGTAGGTGTTAATAAAAAGTTAAATGTACTGATATTGATTTCCTACCATTACGATGAAGAAGTAATGGATAGCTAAACTGTCACTTAAGTCCTTTTTAATAACCTCATTTTTTTCTCAAACATTATTCTCATTGTTCAGTCGGTGATCTCATAACCAACATTGATTGGTTACAGGGAACAATCTATATTTATAGGTTATGTTTCTATACGTGTAAAATTATTTTCATCTATTGTTTTATTTTAAAAGAATGTTAAATCTTTATAATGTCTGAAAATGTATGGGTATTTGAAAATTCTTTCAAATTAAAATTTGTTTTAAACAACGTTAGGCCTACTATTTGGCTTTCTACTATGACTGTATTAACTTTTAAAATTACTTTTTCCACACACCTTTTATTTTAAAAGTAAACGCTTACGAATTTGTTTTGATACTTTGTATCTATGTACATATTTCTATAGCTTTGTTTTCCGAACTTTCGGCTTCGAAGTTTTAATAACATTATATTGACAGGATTTACTATGTTGACATCTCATGTCAAGAAAATATAAAGTTATAAAATGCAAAACAGGCTCAATTTTCATGTTCTTGAATTTACAAACTTAATTATATAAGTTTGAACATACACATTTTTGTTTTATCATCCAAATTTAAAATCTGTTATTCATTTTACATTTCATATTTAAGTTGTTTATTAACTGTAAAATATTTGATAAGGAATGATAATTTAGTATGTATTAAAAATTAAATTGTTAGATTTTGAAGCAATTCATAAAAGTTTGTTTTATGAAATGAAAAAGTGCTTTTTATAAGACATTATAAAATTAAAATAAATAACACTTCTGACCGTCAGGCAGGGGGCAGTAACTTCCATATAACTAGGCCTAATACATTATTTTTCTTCTTAATTTAAAATATTAAATATTAAAAAATAACAACTAATAAAAAAGTAGACAACACAACCATACCGCATCGTAATAAAGGCGAATACCTGGATTATACGAATTTGTATGTCCACTCTAGGCATATCTTAGTTACAAAATAAAAATGATGAAAAATAATACAGATACATTCCCTTTGCTACTCAAAAATCTATTTTTAAATGTAACACATTACTGCCAGAACTTGAAAAAAAAAACGATGTATAAATCTTAACCTTAGTAAATCTTAGGCCTAATAATGATAATATATGTATACCTTACATATTCCAAATTTTAAGCTTATCACATAAGCATATTTCCATAATCAAAGCTAATCACAATGAAATTTAATAAAATTATATTTATTTTTAACATTAAATATTAATTAAAAAATAAATGACTTTCACATAATACGAACATAAAAAAATAATAAAAATAAAGAAGAGCCATCACAGCTAATTTTTTTAAATAAAAATTTAACTATTTAACTAGTTGCACCCTGACGGTCCATGCATTAAAAAAATTACCAGAAAATGCCACCCTTCCCATTTATGAAATTCATAAACTCATTTCTATGAAAAACAGCTGTTTTTTACAAACACCGTCTAGTAATAATAATAATCATAAAAGTGTGCTTATTGCAGTGCTTACAAAACAAAACAAACAATTCAAAGAAACAACATAACCAACCAAAATATAACTCATACCTTCTACTTACACCACGGCTCGTCGTAGGTCGTCTGCCAGTTTGGAGTTTTTACAATGAGTTCAAAAGAAGATTTAATAATAAACTCCGAAATAATTGCCTTCCTATACTTGAGTGCACTTCTCCAGAAATTCAATAAACTAAACCAATTTTCCCCATTCAACAGCCTTATCAGTCTGTCCCCGTCAGTATCAATCAATATAATTGCATTTGGCAACAAATTGAAAGACAGTTTCATCCTCAAGTAAATTTCTCCACGAGCCAATAACATTATTTTAATTTAACTTGTATAACAACTCCGCCATAGCTTTAATTATCGAATAAATATGACTATTTCATCACTTGTATAACTGCACTTTAGGTCGAGAGTTAAATAAATACTGCTGGTGATATACTGTTGTGACCTACCAATACACATTCTTCCTCCCAACTTGCTCGGTGGGAAGGGCCGATGCTTCTATGTGTCCTCCGGCAACCAACTCAACAAATTACTAACAAACAATGGCAGAAAAGTACAATTTTTGTCAACAAATTCAACCAATTATAATTTGGCATTGCAGAGAAGGCCTTAAATCTCACAAGTTTTGCACAAAAAGTATTAAACAATTATTGTTAAACTTTGATTTATATATATTTTTTTTTATGATTAAAAGTTGTATCATAACTGTTGCAAAAATTTTTCAAGTATTGTTTGATTTTGTGCATGAACATTTTTAATTTATTAAAAGGGTAATTTATTAGAGAAATATATACAAATTGTCAAACAAAGCTAGAAGATATTCCCTAATTGATTGTTATAAGTGAACAAATGTTTACATAAATTATAACAGAACTTTACTGTTATCAAATATTTACAAATTATTCTATTATTACTAATTTTATGTTTTTGAGTATTAGTTATTATTTAATGAAAATCTTTTAAAGTAAATTTGACTTTTTTTTACTATTTCAAAACAATTGGAACTAGGCCAGTTCAATTCAATTAATATTCATACTATTTTAATTTAATTTCATATACATTTATGTACATGAAGTGAGCGAAAATATTATTTGACTTTTATCCCTCACGCTTGATTTACTTTGTTAATTCTACGAAACGTAATTGGTTTTTAAGTTGCGCAAACTTGATTATATATGAACAAATACAGCTGTCAACGCTGTGACGCACGCCTATACATTCTTAGTTTAATTTAACATTCAATATCAATTCATTTAGCAATAACGTTTATAGTCGTCTTACAAATGTAGTCCATATATGTAAATAACATTTAAAAGTAGGTTTGATTTAAACAGCAAAGAACTATGATTTGCAAGGTAACCCGTCCACTTGAAATAATGAAATGTATATTTCATAATACTATTTTGAATAATACTCAGTATTCTTTATTGACTATTTTTTGCTGAGAATAATCAACTACCTCCGATATTTCTGTTGTTAAGATCTCGGAACAACACAATATTTCAATGTTATTAAACTTCATTAAATACATCGTTTAAGGATATTAAACCAACCAAAAAAAGCATTGAATGCATTCCTTTAAAATCAGTGACTTTAATTCTTAGGCAGTGTTAGAAATTACTAATTGATATTTTAAACTTTATTTGTTAACAGTCTTTCTTAAAAAATATCAGCATTAAAGTAGTGTAATGCTTGCTAAAAATATGGATGGAGTATATTATAAATATGAACCAAAAGGCTATGAAATAAAAAATAAAAATAGAGCATAAATGTTAACGTTTGTAAATTTATTATTATAAATACATATTGTAAATGTACTCCCATATTAGTAAACATCCATGGTAAGTTTTGGTAATACAAATATATTTAATTTGAGTTGATTTTTAGTTTTATATTGACTTAAGGGGATTCGATACTGAAAGTAGGGGTTTTCTGTAATAGGCCTTTTAAAATTATGAACCATTTTATTTACATTCATTACAACATAAAATTTTTTTTACACCTATAGGAATTGGTAAAAAAAATAAATTTTACATACCTTTTTGAGTTTTTTTTAGTTTTTTTGAGTTTTTTTACATTTTTACTACGGAACCAACTTGGACGTTTGATATCATGTATCATCAACGTTTTGGGTATTACCGCTAAAAGTTTAGTAGTACCTTACAAAAAAATAAAAAAAAATATATATATATATATCAAAAACAAATTTGTGATTTACACATTTAAAAAAAAAAACTCATGTATTTGTCCTAGAGAGATAAAAAATACCCAAAAAGTTGCATTATAAGCTACTAAAGATGTGGTAAAAATTGCATCACTGTAGCTTTAGCAGTTAAAAAGATATAAGAACTTTTGTGTAAACAATATCAATATTGAAATCCCGTTTAAAGATTCTATTAGTTATTTTAGCAGCCTTAGAGCGGAATAACTTGCACAACCAGTATTTGTAGTCAAGATATGTTTTACTTACATATTGGAGGAATTGAAAGCCTAATAATAAACATTGTTGCCCTTCTTTGCAATTACTTTAAAAAAATAAAAATAAACTTATTTGTCCAAATAGCAAACATTAAGAAGTTCAACTCGACAAAAAGTAGGTGCGCGCATTGCTTTGAATAAAATATCCACGATGATATAAAGAACTTTTGTGGCATATGTTATGTTTTTCTTAAACCTTATAAACTATAGAATCAGGACGAAAAGATTTTGTTTTTAATGGTCATTTTTCAGTAAGGAATCCTATTAAACTTTCAAACAAATTAAAATAAGTTGTTTTTAGGGTTGGGTGTGACAAAGTAAAGGAATTTTGATTACCTGTATTTTTAAGTGGTTGTAAAAAAAGTTGAGAAATTATAATGTATTAAAGATTCAAAAATAAATGTTTTGCAAAAATCTAAAAATTATGTAAAAATTATATAATTTTGAATGCTTATGTTTAGGCAAATGCGAACTTTTGAGCTGCGAAAATAATTTGGATTTACTAGTTGAAAAATAAGTACTATCAACTACTTTAAATTGTTAATAATCTGAGATATTATATGAACATTTAGTTGTTATAATGGTTATTATTTTATTCCCATATTATTTTAAATCTACTAGTTTTTAATGTCACTCAATGTTCCATAAAAAATATATCTACTACAACGTGTAGGCCTACTTATTTTATTCCTAATTAAAATTATAAACTGTGCACATGCCATGTTTAACTAAAGACAAATTCATAATTTTTAATATCAATGTAAAATTTGTACATGGGTAATTACTAAGCACAAAGATTTATATAAACTTAATATATTTATTAATTATTATGAGTACGAAACAACTAATTTATTGAAGTAGAAATATAATATAATATTTTAATAATTTGTAAATTTATTATTCAACAATAGTTTTAACAGTGGTAGTAATAATATAAAATTTGTGGATTTGTTCGCGATAATATTCTTGGTTTTAGTATGTAAAATGTATTAAATTTATTAATTTATAATTGTATAGAACGTTCATTTAAAAAAATGCATTCTTCATCTTTTTATTCATAGTCATCATAAATGAAAAAAAAAATATAAAAATAACTATTTAGTTCTCCATTTAATTTATTTAATTTTACAAAATAAGTATTACTTATGTTTATTTCAAGCAAAGTGTTGACTGTAAGAGTATTTGGAGAAAACAGTCTGACTTCGCTACAATCTGACAATATACCGTTGTCTTGGTTCAAGAAGTAGTCTTATTAGAACATTCTCGCCTAATTGAGTTTGTTGCCTAACTGCTTTCCTTTCAGGAAGTATGTTTTAGAGGGTTTCTTCAAGAATTAAGAAAAGTAACCCTTTTCCCTTAATATATTATTTTAATAAATGTATTATTATTTATTATTTCTTCTACATTTTTATGTTTATTTTCAAATTAACGGAATTTTACTAATTAATTATTCCAGCTCGAACTTATAACGAGATAATACATACGTTATTCATGAATTAATTTACTATCGCGAAAGAAAGTTTTGCACTCATAAATGTTTCGCCCCTAATGAATAGTTAATCTAAATAGAAAATAAGAAATCTAAAATAATAATCTAACGAAGTATTCAAAAGTACTGTTAAGCAAAAACATGTAATTTGTTATTTTTTTGTCTTTATTTTGTAACTTTCGTAGTATGAACTTTACTTTGATTAATCGTAACCAATAAATGTTTTGATAAAAAAGAAAGATTTTTCAATTATTATACGTTTTGTTACAATACACAAATCAAAGTTAAATGTATATTAAAGCAAAACAAATATATCAATAAATATATTATACTATGCATTATCCTTTTGGCGATTTTTTGTAACGCCCCCCCCACCCCCCCCCCCCCCCAAAACCTAAAATTTAGATTTTTTTGCAAACCTTTCTTAGCGAGCACTTAAGGCAATAGAGGAAGCTACATACCAAATTGCATTCCAATCTGTTCGGTGGTTTTTGAGATTCCGTTATGAGTGAATGAGTGGTATTTAGATTATATAAATATAGATACATCAAATTGAAAGAGCAGCACAAACAGTTTTGTTGTTGCCGCATTCCCGAAACGAATGCACTATTTCCTATGTCTTCCTTTAAAAGCACTAATAGCAAAGATGGTGACTAGTGAACAGAAAGCTTTTTGTGTTTTACAATTTGCAAGAACTGAATCTTTAGTTTTAGTGCAACGTGCGTTACATATAAGTTCAAATTTAATCCTCCAAGAAGTAATAATAACATTCGTAGGTTGCACATCATCAGTTTGAAGGCACCGGCTGTATTTGCAAAGGAAAGGGTAAGGGACGACCAAGAGTGACTGAAGAGCGTATTGAACTAGTGAGAAAGTCTTTCACGCCCAAGAAATCAGTTCGGAAGGCTAGTCATTTTAAGGAAACTCTTACTAATACGTCTTTATAGTTTTCAGTTGTTAAAGCCCTAAAATCTAGAGACTAAAGTGCCAACTTTGCAAGCGATAAATTATTGCATTACGATGAAGATTTTCTGGATCGTGTCGTCTTCAGTGATCAATCGGCATTTGACATAAGTGGACATGTGAACAGTAATAACATGAGCATCTGGGGGGTCAGCAATGCTACCATGATACTTTCAACTAGTAATGAGCTATTTTATGATTTAGTTTCATTTGTGGTAAATGACAGTTTATACTTGTGGAATGACAGATTACGTTTATAAACAACATAATAAGAATAATAAAGTGCGTACTATACTTTCTGCCAATAACCTTTAAAACATACTGTACAGTCAATGCTCTTGCTTGATAATCACACATAAATAACACATTCAAATACATTTAAAAAAAATTTAACAATAAATAATATAGGAATTAATATTTTTTTTTAAATAAACTAACAAAAGTACTTTGTTAAAATGTATCATCTTCGTTCTATATTTGGTATGAATAATATTTAGTTTAAATTGCCCATTCATTATATTTATCTAATATAAATATTCTGTATATCAGCAAACACAAATAGTTTTAATGACCCATATCTTAACAAATTATTAAATTTGTATTAAATACTATTAACGTAACGCATTATTTTCAATTTTGGGTTGTTATTCAGCTCAGACTTTCATCCATTGTCAAGAGAATATCCTTTCAATTTGTGTGTGGGGCTACCGTTTACAATCATTAATCTTTTTCGTATTGACAGTTGACACCTACATAAATGACACAAATCCACGCCACCTAACTGATACTCCCGAATTTTGACAACAATGTTCCATCTATTACAGATTTAGTATCTCAAGTTTCAACAGCTTTTAGCAGAAAAGTATGTAGGGCAAATATGTATGACTTACAATATGCTGAAATAATGCATGTAACACGTCAAAAACTAAAATAACGTTGCAATCTAAGCCAAATGGGGGTGTTGTATGTATTTCGAAAGTATATTTTTGCGTAATATATAAATAAAAGATGAAAGTATGTAGTCAGAACTATAATACTATAGGTGAGATATTAAGAAACCTAAACGGTAAATACAAACAGAACGAAAGAAACTCAGCCAGTCAGACATAAACAAAGAATTTTTTAATTCGACGTTAAACATAGACACAGTCCTCTAGGTTTATGTTTCCTATTTAGTCATGTATGTGTTAGCTTTAGTGTTTTCATTTGATAACAAGTAAGTGTTGATTTATTATCTAGAAACGTCGAGCATTATATTCTCACACGCAAATTTTGGCAAATGTTCGAACGACAAACAATTAAAATATGATAAATCTATTACTAGAAACTAATTTAAAACTACGACTAAAATTATATACATATACTTGTTATACGGATCGTACCTTTTTTTTATGGTTTCCTTTGTAAGTAGATTTGATCTAGAATAGAGTTTAAGCGACATTATAGTTTTATGTCTAGATCATATGAGGTAGCTTATCAGGTTTGTTTTCATGTGCAATCATTTGTTTTTATTTTTTTTTATGAGATTTTACTTTGTAGGAGGCTGAGCTACTAGCTGGTGACTCGTATTCTAACAAAGTTTTATTTTTATTTTTGTTAGAGTCCTTAAAGTTCCCAAGAGTAATAAAGGGTTAATTGAACTGAGTTCTCTTTTAAAAATTCCCTAACAGTGCATTAGCTTTGGAAAATTATACAAAATCATCTATACAGAGTCATAAACTGTATTTGGTTTGGCAAATATTTTTTACATTATTTTCTTTAATGTTATAACGTTTTACTCAGAAACATTGCGCTTCTTGATATCAATCTTTGATATAATTTGAACTTTTGTAGAAATTAATATCTTGAGTATGTGTATATAATATTTCTAAATTAACATTGTCTATTTTGATATAGTTGCTGCACGTTATTACTGTTTAAATACACAACTTTAAAACTTTATAAAGACTCAGTTGCATTGAATGCAATTTAGTGGATCATTTTAGTATACAGATCATTACAATATCTTCACATGTTCTTTTATTTCAAAGCTTTATAAATTTGAACAATACTTCTAGGAAAAGGTAATAAAGAGCACCTTAATCTTTCGAAAATTTATTTTGTGATACACCAATATGAAATTTTGTTTGGTGATAAGAGTGCCTCATAATGTTTGTATAGCATTTGCTTCTATGCACAAAAGAGTGTATAATGTATGGTAATAGAGACATTTACAAAGTAATCTGTAGGGTTTTAAATATTTCAAGTACAGTATAAACTATCGATAGACAAGTGTCATTCAAGATTTTAGATTGAATGTACTGCAAAATAAAATAATATATACTCCGGAATGTCAATATATCAAAATGGTTGTACCACTTAACAATAATAAGCACATTTAAAATCACAATCAATTGTATTAAAAAACACAGCTGTAATAAGTTAAAGAGGCACAAATGTGATGTAAAACATAACATTGTATGTATTTTATAAAACATTTTTTAATGTTCCCTTTACTTGTCCATCTCGTTTGACGTTTTATTTTACGAGTTAACACATCTTAATATGAGTTTATTTTAGTAATTAAGTTAGTTGGTAGAGGTAATTGTTTATGCTTTTAAATCGAGAGTCAAAAAAAATAAGATCCAGCATATTATCAAGATTATAGATTAGGCAGAAAATTGTTTTTAATGTATACCCATAACCGTCAGATGATTCCATGAAGAATTTTGTTAAGTCGCAAAGTCTACTGGATGTTGATGTACAAATAAAGACTGAACAAAGGAAGAAGTTTTGAGGCAGAAGTTGAGAGGTATTTTTATCTACTGACTAGAGAGAAAATTTAACACCACATAAATTCAACTAAGCAAAAATATAATTATTTCAACGTATAATTTCAGGTTATAAAATCACTGAAGTAAAACAGCTCAATCAGGGACAATGTGGTTATTAAAAAACCTTATTAGCAAGGTAAAATGTTTGCGGTTTTGCATATTCTTATTCGAACATTATCTTTGCTTCTTCACTTCAATAGAGCTTTTTGAATCACGAACTAGTAAAATGTATTATGCGTCTCAATTATCAAATTGGTATGTTGGTGTTGGTAGTTATTTGTGTATGTACTTAATTGAAAACCAAATCTATTAGAATCCAAAGTACTGTAATTTTAAGTCAGAAGAAAAGCAGAACATATTTGTTTAAATTTTAATCAAACGTTTGTCAATGATTCACTGAATAATACAGTTTTAGCAAAACAAATTACCAATTATGGTAGTGGAATTAATTGAAAGGTTTCATTAAAATATTTAAAGTAAAGGAGCTTTAAAACATGGGGGGGGGGGGGGGGGGAGTAAAAGCAAAGGAAAATTAATACATCAGTTTTTTTTTATTTCTATAAATTTACAGTAAATTTGTAGCATAAAGAAAAGGGGGCATTCATTTTACGTGACATATACATTAGATTATATTTTCAAAATAATTTAATTTAATAATTAATGGAATAGTTAATATCAACTTTTAATGACCATTCATGAGATATTCCTGATTGTTTAAAATTAATTATGTACTATTATTTTTATATCAGAGAAGATGTGTGTAGTGTGTGGCTGTCAGAACAGGTATTGCAATTAATTAGTGCACTAGAGTTCACATATTAAGGCAGAAAATATATTGGCAAAACCTAACATAATTACATGACATTTTAATTGCGTAGAATTAACAAGAAGAAAGGCACATTTGTGTCATATTTCTGGATGCCATTAAACAACAGTATTGTAAGAGAATACCTTCCTTATTTCAAAGTTTATAAGAAGGGACAGCTCAATCAGAATAAATAGGATAGTATTGACCGTGCTGGGAATTAAATAAAGACGAAGATGTAAGATGTATGTTACAAGCAAGTCATTCTATGACATTGTAGTTACTTTCGTAACACTAATTTTTGAAAGATAACATTTAATTTTTAATCAACATAAAATGTATTTAAAATTGAATCTGTTAATGTAATGTGATGTGTTTAAATACTGTAAAGCTGTGAACAGAAATTATGTAGTGGCGTTTTAAAATAAATTAAAATAAAATAAATAAATTAAAACACATAAGTTGTGGTAATGAAGCCCTTAATAGTTTAAGGCAGATTTATCATTGAATTACAAAATATCTACAAATATTATTATTAAATGGAAACACATTATAGTTTATGATTTTGTTCAAACTAAAAGTGTATTAGTTTAAATAATTAACTACGGTAGAATTTAGCTTTGTGTACAGTATGTTAAAATGGAAACAATAATTTTATATTTAACTAGATGCTCTAAATGACTGTTCTTAAGTTTTTAAACATAATGTTAATGAAATCGAATGATTTTGGGGTCCATTAATTGAAAATAATTGGTGAAAATGTGTAAGTCTGTTTTTCATCTTTTAATGGTTTTTATTTAATGTAAATAAAGTTCTTATTCAAACAATCGAAATTACGTTATTTGTATGTATAATTTTATTACTTCTTGGCTATACGGTTCAAAGGGCTTGTGAAGGCTTGGATACATTTAATATTTTGTTTTCTTGTTCTTTACTATTTTTAAAGGAACATAAATTATTTTTAATTGTGTACATTATTACAAATGTATCTAAGAAAAACAGTCTTATCCTATTATATTGATTTTTGTTTTTGTTTTTAATTTAACGTATATTTTTTTATTGTTTGATTTGAAATAAATTAGGTTATTAATATTTCATAACATAAAATAAATAATTGTTAACAATAAGAATAATATAAATTATTAGCAATAAATATAACAAAGTATGAAAACTAACTGCATGTAATTGAACTTTTAATAATACTTCCGTAAATATTACGATATTTCATTATGTAAAAGTCAAAGAAATATATAACTTATAATAAGCTAAATAATTACTGTACGTAAATCTGTAATAAAACTGTAAGTGCCATGTGTTTAAAATAGAAGAATGGTCACTTGTAAAATTATCTTTAAATATAATTTGTAGATTTTTATGGTATAAATAACTTAGCGAAATTGCTAAAACTACCAACATAACTTTACTGCAGTGAAAGCAGACCACACATACACTGTACAGATACTAACTGGCTATAAAACGTGTTCTAAATATGGTAAAGAATCTTCTAAAATATTATTGGAAGTGAAATTTAGGGTTAAGCGCTAGTAACCTGCATTGTTTATGTTATTCAGAAATAATTAAACCCCTAAGCAAAACCAATTAAGCAATAATAAAATTTGCCTGCAATAGGTGAAATTGTTTCTACAGGATGTTACAAAAAGGTTGGGCTGGCTATGCATATTCAGATTCTACATGCAAAAATAAGTCGAAAATGTAGTATAACATTTTTTCGATTTCGGCTTAGTTTAGCCTTAATCCGCCATTTTGTTTTTTTTTTTACAAAAACTCACTGTAACTCTGGAAATAGATAAGATATCGAGTTCAAATTTGGAATAAGCATTTTATATGTTACGATTAACAAGTGTACCAAACACTAAGAATTTATTTTTATAATTTTCAAAACGGGGCCGTTACAAATTTTTAACGTAGAATATCTTGAAAACCGTTAACTTTACACAAAATGTACAAGAGACGAAATATTTTCCTTTTTTAACAACAGACAAATTTTTTTTTTTTTATTTTCAGTAGGTCAAAGGATAACTGAGTTATCGACAAAAGACTAAAAACATAATTTCTTGGTAATTGTCTACAACAACCAAAATAAGCCTAAAACAAAATTTTTAAAAAAAATTTAACGATTGTTTTAGTTATTTTTGTAGCGGGCTACGCAGATTCAGATTCTACATGCAAAAATAAGTCGAAAATGTAGTATACTATTTTTCGATTTCGGCTTAGTTTAGCCGTAATCTGCCATTTTGTATTAAAAAAAAATTATAACTCAAAAGTCCTTAGAGATATTTTTATGAAACTTAGTATTCACTTTAACTCTATAGCTATATATCTTTGATTAGACTCATCAAATTTCAAAATGGGGGCCATTTTACATTTTTAAAGTCAAATTCCATGAAAACCAGCTACTAAAACAAAATTTTACTAGACAATAAATTTGAAGCCCTTTTCATTTCAAATCGAATGACACTTTAATTGCAAAAATTGGTTAATAAATGAATTGGTCAAAATGGCGGCCATTTAACAATTTCAAAGGAAAATTTCATTTAAACTAGGGACTAGAAAAACTAAAAATGTTCAATTTTAATTTATGTTTTATTACAAATTGAAAGACACCTTAATTGTTAACATTGGTTTACAACTATAATTAATGATTTAACTATGTACAGTTTAACAGCAATTTAAAAATAAAAAAAAATAAAACAGATTTTATAGTTATGGGTTTTTGAATAACTGAAGAGTCATCATAGTGACTGAACTTCACCATTAAAGGAGCTGCTCAATGTTTCCTCCGTTTGATTGTCACGCACTGCTCCAGTCGTCGGCCCATCGACTGAAGGAGTCTTTCAATTTGTAATAAAACATAAATTAAAATTGAACAATTTCTAGTTTTTCTAGTCCCTAGTTTGAATGGAATTTTCCTTTGAAATTGTTAAATGGCCGCCATTTTGATATTTAGTAACCAATTTTTGCAATTAAAGTGTCATTCGATTTGAAATGAAAAGGGCTTCAAATTTAGTGCCTAGTACAATTTTGTTTTAGTAGCTGGTTTTCATGGAATTTAACTTTAAAAATTTTATATGGCCGCCATTTTTAAATTTGATGAGTGTGATCAAAGATATTTTTGAAAAATGTTTATAGCTATAGAGTTAAAGAGTATACCAAGTTTCATAAATATATCTCCAAGGGCTTTTGAGTTATTAATTATTTTAAAACAAATACAAAATGGCGGATTACGGCTAAACTAAGCCGAAATCGAAAAAATATTATACTACATTTTCAACTTATTTTGCATGTAGAATCTGAATGTGCATAGCCAGCCCAACCTTTTTGTAACACCCTGTATATTTGCTTTTCGAACTACTCATTTAAATTGATGGAAAAGTAGCTTAGTTTTCTTCTGTTGCTTCAGCGGTTTCGCGTGGACAGAAGGCATCAACAGGTAAAACAAATACGTCCACTACACATACACACACGAAAACACTTACAAAATTGCGAAATGATTTCGTTTTTGTTATTCTGACATAACACTAGTTCTGCGCAAGATGTATAATTAATTGTTTAAACCATGCTAAGAAAGATTGATTTTATCAAATTCTTAATATACTTATTGTACGTTTTGAAAACTATATTTGGACTCAACCGTTAAAGGATATTTTGAAGGATTGAATTATTAGTTGCCGAAAGTTACTGCAATTATATTAGAAACTATCTGGTGTAGTTATAACTATATATTATTTTTAATTATATTCGTATTATGAATTGTGAAAATATAAATATAAAACAATAATACAGTCATCATTACAGCAATTGTTTTTTATTTCTCTTGTATTCGAAAAGTATATAGACGTATTAGATATAGACAAAATGATCTATTAGTTTTGCCGTATTTTTTAAAGTGTTTTAATCGTTTATTGTTTCGGAAGTCGGTTTCCTTGATTGAAAATATAAATACCGACACATCAAGACTTCTTAACTATTTAATGGTATTGTCTTTAGTGTAACAACATTGAAGGTGTTATATTTCAAGTTAATAGTTACAGGAATTCGTATTAAAGAGAATTTCTTAAGGTCCGAGTTGATAGATTGTTGAGGAACCCGCATTGTCAGAGTGATTGATGAAACACATTGAAACCAAATCTTGTATTTAACCCTGAATAAAACGAATAGTCTAGAAATTGAATTAAATAGCAGCTGATAGCACTCATTTTTAAAATAGCAAACAATAGTAATTTGAAATATTTTCACTTTCTATATTAAATATTAAGATTCTTTGTACATGTAGGCCTACACTAAACAGTTTTGATTTACATTATCGCTACACGTTTGAGTAAATGATTAATCACGTCATTTGAATTAAGTGAAGAAAGTTTTTTTGATGTTAAAGTTTAAAATAGTTGTGTTTCATTATAATATGTGTTTTAAATCGTTTCCTGTGTAAAAATGTTGAATTCGTTTCAATTATTTAGATTTACGTAAGTTATTTCACACCAAATAATAGTTCTGCCCCACTAATGTCAAACCATGTTGGACCTATTTTGCACTTTTACCTTTAATTTACACCATTGTTGTTTCCGTTATTTAATGGGGTTTTTTTTCTGAGTTGCGTCTTTTTTATATTGCGAGGTTATTTGTAAACACAAGTTCACAAATTGATGAGGAGGTACTTTGATGTCAGGGGGTTCCTTTCTTACACAAATTGCCTTTATCATGGCAGAGTGGGAATTTAACCTGTTAATGGTCTCTCCATCACCACCCAAGACCTTCCTTTGGCATGGATCCTTTTGATTGTTCACTTACCAGAATCTTTAAAGGAATCTGGATTACCTGATTTAGAAGAACTCCAAAACCATTAATGTAAATTAATGAAAGTAACTTTATATTTGCGTTACCAATTATAGAATTTCTATAAAAGTCACTATTCAATCACTTCTATGAATTAAATTCATTTCACAGAAATTTTAGTGATTTTACCTCTTGTTGTTTTACGATTCAAGGTGATATTAAAGATGATATAGAATATAAACAGGTTCCATGTATTGTGTTTTTTCATTTTCAAACATTAATTAATTATTTGAAAATAACACTAAAAAACTGATAACTTAATGTATATACAGTATATATTTAATCCAAATACCACTCACTGACTCACTCATCACGAAATCTCAAAAACCAATGAAATCACGGATTGGAATGAAATTTGGTACGTAAAAAGATTTTTTTTAAATTCGTAAATTTAGGGGGGTTTGGGGAAGTCAAAGATACTAAAAATCCCCATAAGAAATACATTATATAATATATTTATTGATATTTTTTTTTTTTAATATACATTTAACTTTGATTTGTCTATCCATGCAAGACCGGATTGGGCCAGCTAGTATTTTATAAAACATTAAACACAAAGGTGCAATTATAAATACAATTTAAAAAGCAGTAAAGTACATGTTCTTAGGTACAAGTTAGGTAAAAAAACAAAGAAACCAATAATCAGTAAATTGTACAATTAATTGTGTAATTTGTTCAATTAAGAATTAATTGAATTTAATGTAGATTAGCAGTATATTATTTTTTTTCAATTAAAACTAGTTGTACAGGAACAGTGTTATATGTTTCACCACCGTGCTCATGTAATATCTAATAATGATCTAAACTTGTTTAATTTAATGCGATTTCCTTTTAAAATTATGTAGTTACATGTTTTAATCCACTTTACCTTAGTAAAACACAATGTTATATTATATACTTAATAAATAACGTTATATTCTGGCAGTAAAACTCCTATGCGAAAATTAAGCAGTTATTTTTAACATTAATTGAATCTCTGACAGGTAACAATGCAGTTGCATTTATTTTTTCAATTCTTTCTTATAATTTTGAGCCATTACTTAAATATTTGAATAATACCTTTTATGGTTCAAAATACGTAGCGTGCGTAGTTTTTTTTAAAGAAAAAGTGTTATATTTTGTTCACCATGAACAATGATATTAGTATATTTCATACTGATATAAACTTGTTCAGGGAATTTAGGAAATATTTATTGAATCTCTGATTAATGATAACCCACGATTATTAAAATAAATTGAAATTTAATCAGAGATAAATAAATTAAATCGGGATATTATTTTCGCAATATATAAGTCGGCGTTAGATAATACATACAAAAGTGACATTCAATAACTTATCAACTAGTAGGTCTATAAATACTGTTGTAGACGAATTTTATTAAATAGCACGAGTAAAGTGCTACAATATATTATGCAAATATATAGACATAATACAACTATTGTTAATCTCACATAGTTGCTAGAAGTTAGATAACATAAAACCTGAACACAATAAATACGTTT